>APFE031049672.1:154919-165218 GCA_000404065.3 Pinus taeda | reverse complement strand
CTCCCACGTACCGTCGCGTATATATGGGGAGACTCCATTAGGCTTGCAACCTTTATCCACAGGAAACCGAGTCTGCCACCTTGTAAACCGTAACGCACCGAACACAACATTCGGGAAGATTGACTGCAGTACAGGAAGTCCTTGGTTCTCATACGATTGCCAAGGTGTATAAGCAGTTTTACGGGTTGCTTGGTAAACCTTTTGCCTAGAACTTCCAGAGTAGTCATCTTTTGATCCTTTTCAAACTGTCTAACAGAAAAGGTGCCAGCGAGCGTCTTGTCACTTTGTGCTCGTTAAACATTCGAAGGCGATAGAGTCATCTTTTCGTCCTTTTCTCGACTCTTGAAACATGAAAAGGTCAAGTTCAGTTCCTGCGTCTTAAAATTTATTTGGCCATGATAACATTACCTGGTAAGATCTTGTGTGTGCTAGTTCGAATAGGATTCTTTTTGTTTCCTATGGCAACTTTCCCCGGGTTCACCAACCTAAGTTCCCCTCCTGACGGGAACCCTAGTCATTTCCCTCCTCTTGGGAATGTTGGTGCTCCTTATATGGCGACATTATCCCTTCCAGGGTTAACAGTCGGGTTGCCTGTTTGGTTGTTTTCAACCTCTTTGGTCCCTACCATGTCAGCTAATGCTTCATCAGTCCCTCCACCTGCACAACATCATGTTGAACCCAAGGTGGACCTCTCTCCTTCGACGCCTACTTCTACGTCTCCTTCTTGTACTTCGCCTGGTGAAAGTTTCGATTCAAGTAACCAGGTGGCTAAGAAGAAGAAGAAGAAGACCAAGAAGAAGAAATCTCCCAAGAGAGAGGTCTCAAGTACGACTATTCCCGTAAGTGCACCTGAAGTCGGGCCACCTTCCGCTCCTTTGCGGAAGGTTAAGTTTCCTTGTCGATTATGTAAGGACGACCATCTTCTTCGTGATTGTCCTGGCATTCCCAAGATCTTGGAAGTATGGTCTCGTGATCCGGCCCGCCCCTCATCATCCACTGAGGCTCATGGCGATGTTCCCTCATCAGTTGGGAATGGTAAGGGAAATGGGAAGATTCGAATCCCCTGTAGACTTTATGAAGGCAATCATCCCCTTCACCTTTGTCCACTCATGGATAAAGCCTCCGTTGTTTTGGAAAGCCTCCCAGCCCTCCTGCCCCAACTACCCGTTGGATATCAACGCCTTTCTGCAGCAGCAAATCAATCGCCTCCTGATAATGAGATTGTTTCACATTCTCCTCTTGTCCAGGCTCCTCTTCCCGAACCTGGTTGCGCCCAGCCTGTTCCAGACCAATCATTGGTCGGACCGAGTGCCGTCCACTCTGTTTCGGAAGAGTCAAATTCCCATGTTCTTCTTGTCTCCTCGGATTCTCCTGAGCTTGATGATAGTTTTCCCATCCCAAACTCTCTGGAGAATTGCGATTCGGTCCCTCCCGAGCAGGGGGACAACCATATGGTTCCCCCACCTAGTAGTTCGGTCGTGTCCTTCGATTGGAGCCGTTTGACTACTCCTCCCCTTCCATCCCATGTGCCTTTCTAGGTCACCGCCTATGCTTCTCATATGGCGCTGCCTGGCACTGTGTTAGATGAGGGGGCATCGGTTAGCCTTATGCCCGTTACTACTTGGCGAGCTTTGGGTTCCCCATCGCTTGTACCTGTTGCACCGAATCTCACTGCTTTCGATGGAGGAACGAGTCAACCATTAGGGATCCTTCCAAAGTTCCCTATCACTTTAGGGGGCAAGACTGTCTGTATAGACGTCTCGGTTACCCAAGGCCCTTTAGACTTCAGTCTTCTCCTTGGTCGTGACTATGTGTATGCCATGGGAGCCCTTGTTTCTTCACTTTTCCGTGTGATTTGCTTTCCGCACGATGGAAGAATGGTAACGATCGACCAATTGTCGTTCGCTCGTCCACAAGCCCCTCCGGCACTATTGTCTTCCCCTTTTGGTTCTCAGCCACCAGTTGCATTTGCCTCACCTCAGATCAACTACGTGGCTGCCTCTCCCATGCCTGTACCCAGCAATGCCGCTATCGTGCATAGTGTTCTGGGGGCATTGGGTCCCGACTTCCGAGACATCGACCTCCTACCAGGAGTGCCACTCTTGGAAGCCCCGACTTCCCGTTCATTATGATACAGTTCGGGCGGAGCATCGTTCGTTCTCCTATGTCAAGCTCCTTAAAAAATGAAATTAGGTCTGTCCGGAGCATAGTTCCTGATCTTGTGACAAGCTCCCTAAAAAATGAAACAAGGAGTTTCGAGGAGAGTTTTGCTAATGTCTCAACCTCGTTAAAAAAATGAAACAGCTTGTATTCGAGGATAATTCATAACCATTATGTCAACCTCGTTAAAACACTGAAACGTGAGCTCGTGCAATTCGAGCGCATAACCATTATGTCAACCTTCCACCCATTTTCAATGGACTGAAGCTTGGGGGGCATGTTCCTCGAATTGAGACACGATGCTGGGGGGCATGCCCGCTTCTCATAAAGCATAGTTTGCATACGTGGTTATCATGTGTGTTTTCAAGCTTTGATAAAAATAAAATATATGTGTGTGTGTGAATGCATTCCGTGATGGGTCGTTTGTTATGCGCGTAGATACATCAGATTACATGTGTGTCGAACAGTCGCATGGCATATAAAACACATGATTACGTGAAGAAAAGATCCATCTAGGAATAAACATAAGCATACGAAAATAAATTCTTTTCCAAGCATAGTTTGCATGTGTGTGCGTGCTTTTAAGCTTGCCGAAAATATAAAAATACATGGATCGCATGTTGTGCAACTGATACATTAGATTACATATGTATTAGACATTTGCATAGCATATAAAAACATCATCACATGTAAAAAGATCCATCCAAAGTCGGTATATATATATATATCGGGTGGCGCACTAAGGCGCTCAAAACTAAATGTATGTGTCTCAAAGTGTTCTCAGTACATCTGAGACATATGTCTCTCAAAAAATGACAACAGTGGAAATAAAGCCTAGGCGACTACTGTGGTGGGTCCCTCGCTCTGTAGGCGGCCGCCGCTCGTGCCACCCGCCTCAACAAGCGGTGCATCCTGGGCTCCACACCCACTGTATGAACCTGTGCGGCTATCGGTACCTCCTCGATGCCCTGGTAATCAGGGATCCCTGCTAGCAACCCCTCCAGGTTGCGGATCACGGTCTCTGCCTGGTCGCCTCCTACGGGAGCCAAAGCCAGGGCATCAACGCCCTGATCTGCCCTCCGAGCCTCTGGAGCTAGGCCAAGAGGTCTAGCAGGACCGACATCTGCACAGTAAGAGCATATATCAGAACATATACATCAAAAAATACAAAAACATCATATAAGAAAAAACCAACAAATCAAGTGTCATACCTCCGTCATCCCACTGCTCTCCCGCAGGCAGCGGCATATCCGGGTCTCCTCGGAAGTCGATACCGGCATATGGCCAGTCCTCGACGAAGATGACCTGGCTCTCTAGCCACTCTCTGAAACATAGGCCCCAGGACACTGATCGTCCGCCGCCCCCACGAGGCATGACTCGGGCCCACCTGGTGGCCCTCGTCTCCCGCGCGTTGCGCGGCGGGTCTAACACCATGGTCTGTAGACGTAAGGCCGGCACCCGCTCGAACATCAGCGGAAGTAGAATAGAGCCGTAACCGAACTGCTTCGACTCTCCGCGTCGGCAGTTGTTCAGTTGCCTCTTCATGCTGTTCGTCACAGCAAGTGCCCAGTTGAAGATCGTGGGCTCTAAGCAATCTAGAGCAAGTAGGAGATTGGCCTTGGAGGCCTCATGGTTCGCCAAACTCCCCGCTGCCCGCGTAACCAGGAAGAGAATGGTGCGAAGGACTATGTCGGCACGCTCACCGACACCCACCGAAGGAATGCTGCATTTCCCACTCCGTGTCTTGGTCGCCCATGGACAGACACGAGCCATCAAGCGATCCAGCGTCTCACCACTAGGACGCTGCCCCTCCAAAATGGGCACCGGTCCTCGGCGGGACAACCCGGTCAAAAAATAGATATCATTCGAGTTGAACTCGATGTCACGGCCTCGGATGGTGAATTTCCCATCCACTGGGTTCCAAGCTCGAACCAGCAGCTCTAGCAGGTCTGGCTGAGCTCGCAGTCTCGGAGTACGGAAAAATTTCATCAAACCGCATGCCCGCATGGCATTGCGGCATCCAGCATCAGCCAAGGCAGCCATATCCTCATTATCATGGTCCCTCTCCTGCCAAGTGACAACCATCTTGCCCTGCAAAGCACCCAAGACCCTTTTAGAATCATACATGTGAAAGAAATCACTTAGAATTATTTAAATTTTGGAAAATCATATTTCTCGGCGCCAGCGCGACTGTTTCTAAAACAGCCGCGCTGAAAATGGCCGCCCCGTGTATTTTTCACTGGGCCAGCGCGGAAGGACACGTCTTTTCCGCGCTGACCCAGATTGGGCTACGTGTTGGAAAGCCCGATCAGCGCGGTCCCGATGGGGAAAACCGCGCTGACCGAGAGCGCTCCAACGCGCAAAGATTTTGGCCAAATTGGCCGAATATTACGGTCAAAACGGTTAAAAACATAATCAAAATGCAGGGAAAAGTGAGGAGAACCTACCTGGAACGAGCGGTTCGGAAATCAACGTCCAGATGAGGAAGAATCAGCTCCGTCAACTTTGTAGTAATTTCACGTCCTCCAGAGCTCCAATGGTAAAATGGTAAAAAATGTTTTTACAAAACTCCTATTTATAGTCAAATTTCCAAATTTGGTTAAATTTCCTTATAGATGTGGGTTTTTTACTATAATTTTGCCATAAACTCATCTAGATGTATTCAATTATGTCTTATTTCGTCATGATTTCCGACATATCGAACAGGATTATGCGGGTATGTGTCATGTGCAGATCATTGAGACCAGCATTGTCGCGGTGGATTCCTGTGCACTTGGTTCTAAAAAATGTCGTCATTAAGCCCTTTTCCGACGTAAAATAAGAAAAGATTGCCGAGCTTCCTCTCAACTCGTCTAAAAGGAATGAGAGGCGGTCATTTTAAAGCTCTTTTTGGACCGTTTAAAACAACAAAAGATTGCCGGGCGTTTGTCGTTTCGCGCTCGTTATCGGCTCCAAAACGACGTGATGTCAACCACTTTTTTACTTTTTCCGGTCGATGTCACTACTTATGAAAAGTACTCCTCGGTCGTGATGATCGGGCGGTTCTTTCGAGCATCGTTTTATACTTTTTCGGGCTCGAGAGACATAACTGTACGAAAAAGCACCCCCCTGGAGTTTCCTTTTCAGCTGTCTTTTCAAACTCTCTAAACATGAAAAGACGCCGAGTTCTTCCTTTGTCAGACTCGTTAAAACAAAATGGCATCGGGACCCGTCGAAATGACGCCTCTACAAGCATATGCTATCCCCGTCAAGCTTGTCATCCAAAAATAATCGGGGTACTCGCCAGAAATGGTGGGGGAAATAAAGGAACCGTAATCGTTGTCATCGGCAGTATGTCGCTCTTGAACATGGCACCGTTTGCATTCGTGTCTGGGTGGGGACATCTCATCTCATTTCACTTTTTGCCTCCATGGGTTTGGGTTATCCTATTTGACCGCTCATCTGCTCATTGTCCTTTCATTACGACCTTTGATCATTGAACCCCAAATACTGCCAAATCCGTCGTGGTGCCGCCGATATGTTCAAGAGAAGTTGACCTCTGCATGTACGACCTCCCTCTGATACTTCACGCAAAATAGACTTGTCTCTACCCGTCTCGCGTCGATGATGTGGGAAACATTATGGCCCGCCTTCGATAAAGATCATTTCCTGTCGACTCCAACTCATTATCCAGGAGTGATCTAGGGACTCCCTTCAGGTACCTTGGGGCCTGCATGCCCTAATGGCAGGTTCTTCGTGTTCGACGCAAGGTTTTCATCATTGACCTCCGATCGAATAATTCCGCGGGTGTTCGACATCGACTCATTCATTCACATGCCGTGGATTGTACCTATAGTACCTTGAGGACCATCGTCATTATTGGTGGCCCCTCTCGCGTCTGTTAACAGCTTCCATCATTGGCTGGTAATCGGACGATGTTCAAACATGTTCGACTTCGACACATATATTCACATGTCTGAGCTTGTACTTTGTTCGGATTTGGATGGAGCGCAAGACCCTGGTTCTAGTTCATTGTGGACCAGGCTGCGATTTTGTGGGACATCATTACATGACTCATTGATGGATGGCTGCGACCATGCCTGAGTCCTTTCAAGGATGGCTGCGACCATACCTCTTATCATTATGGTCTTATCAGCTGGGTGGCTGCGCCTACGCCATAGACCTTCTTCTATATGTCTTTCGGATGGCTGCGCCCATGCCTAGACTACATGTAATTGAAATATCAGTTGTATCCGCCTGCAGGTTCTCTCCAGTGGTGTTCCAGTCCAGCAGTCTCGTAAAGCATTTCACCCCTCCCACTCTCTCGGGCTTCATGCTTTAGGGGGCATCTGTTACACTGTAAAATGTCACTGCCATCATGTCAGTCCCTTTACTGTGCCATAAAACCACATTCACCTATACTCATGCTCCTCAAAATGGCCAAAAAACCTTCTTTGCCTAAGTCAAATTGATCATCGCGACTGTTATTAAAATAACCGCGCTGACGGGCGGAGGATAGTGCATCTGTTGCGCTGCCAGCGCGGAAGCACACGTCTTTTCCGCGCTGATCCCATTTCCACGAACAGCGCCTCCTCCGTTTATCCTTTTCGCGCTGACCGGACTTCCTCTATAGCGGTTGGCGATGTCAGCACGGCAGTTCACGGGTTTTCCGCGCTGATCCTGTTTGGGCGAATTTGTTCCAACAACCAGCCTTCCAGATCCCTCCAGAGCTGGTTGTTAGCATTGTTGAGGTCGCCATCCCTTCCCTGGCATGTCTGTTCGACTGACCACCCACTTATCTTGGGGGAAAGCTCATCCTTTGCCTATTCATGGAGACTCCTTCTCCTTTATAAGCCTACTCCATTGCCCATGAGCAGCTAGTTTGGAACATATAGACTTTGTTGAAGGAATTCTTAGTGCATTTGAGTGCTGCTCTTTGTAGGCATTTAGTGTGTGGTGTGAGGATTGCTTTGAGCTAGAGAAGGTCATAAGTTAGTAGCTTTGTATGTGAGAGAGAGACCTTTTGACTTGGGAGATTTTGGTTTAAAGGTGAATGCTTGGGAGACACGCTGGCTGGACCCTCTAGGGAAGGACGCAGCGTCAGGACATCGGTTGTACCTTACTCTACTTTTTGTCAATAAAGATAGATGACTACTCTTATGGTTCCATTTACATGTATTCAATGAATGGTTGATGTAAATTGTATCTTTCCTGACCGATACATAGTTGTTTTTATTAGATTTTATGCTCTTGTTTGCTCTCTTTTGCTTGTGCAGGTATTCATCCGCGAGGATAGCGGGGAATTGTGATCAGCTGTAGCGAAGGAGCGAGAGGAACGTCTCTTCGACAAACAAGCGTTGGAATCCAAGTAAGTTAGTCTTACCTACTTGTTAAATACAACTAGGAGCCTGCGGTGTAGCATTGTTCGATTGTTGCTAGACCCCTATTGGGCTAGTAGGGATCGCCTCTATCCGTAGAGGGGATTTACCTATACAACACCATGACTAACCAAATCATGGACACACATATCAATAACAATCGACACTATAGGATCCATCTATATCAAGCTATCAAAGTAGGTCAACTCCTTCACTATGGAAAGTGGTTCAATAGGGAACAGGTTCAACAAAAATTTCCTCACCTCATTGAGGCTTTGCATGCAATTAAGACCATTTCTTCCTAAGGGGGGAGGACTTATCTGGGTGGATATTGGCGTCTAATCACCTATTCCACTTAGACGTCTAGTTGGTTTCATCATTTTCCTTGTTGATAGCAACAATTACTATTTTTAGCAGTTTTTTGGGTCTTCAACTTCTGGAGCAGTTTTGACCCCCTAAACAAAAACTTTCTAGGTTCACAATAAACCCCAAGCCATAGGCAAGGGATTTATGCAAATGTTGTAGTACGTGGAGATATATTTCCAATAAGGTATTGTACGCCACAAACGGAGATAATATGACCAAATTACGACCCCAGGAAGTTAGTTGCCCAACTAACCCCAATACGGCCCACAAACTCTTGTTGGGGTTAGGGTTTTGGCTTTTTAGGGTTTTCCCTTATTGTTAAATAATAAAAAGGCCCTTGAGCCTCATTGTAACATAGTTCAAAGGCATGTAGCCGCCACATCTCTTCTCAGAGATAAGCTACCATCCCTCGAGCTAGTTTATTTCCTTTGTGTATGTAAGCATATTTTAGTTTTTTTATATTACTGAAATGAAGTATTATTTCTATTACATCTATGTATTCTATTTCATTCTTGTTTAAGTTCGAATCATCTAATATCTTAATGAGGAAAGTAAGAAGGTTTCAATGTGGAAGCTTAATGTACGATGATTGTGCCCTTTGTCAATTCACTTCATAATTTGGTCTTAGTTTTAACCATAATGTTGAATTAAGGCAAAGTTGACATGTTCAGTTCTAGATTACCACCCAATCCACTGTTGCCATTTTTTTTGGGTGGTTTTTTAAATGTAATTGTGACATGTAGAGGATCTTATGGATTTCAGTGGAACAACGTTATGTGGAATTTTATTGTGTGGAGGAACTTCCGCACAAAAAACTTATGCACACTATTTTTAATATGAACTTCTGCCTATACATTGATGCCATGATTGATAACAGAAATTTTTTTAAATGTATTGAAAGGTGGATATATTATAATTGGCATAGCTTAAATCATATAGAAAGAAACTATGAAACAAATTGCCTTGATATGAGTTCACCCAATTTGGAAAAACCATTCGGCTAGTAGGAGAATCACTGCAAGTAAGTGAGACCAACACTTCAAACTTCAACTTTTTCTAACAAAGGATCTCAATTTATATATTAATTTAAAAAAATTGACTAAATCATCTAAACACATGGAATTTCAAATTTCCCATCACAGTTATGACATATGGCACATTGTGCATTTCCACATAGTAATATGTATGTTCATAAGTGATATTTATGTTGTTTTTTTATAGAACAAGCCTTCTTTGGAACTTACATTGAACTACACAACTATAGCATGTCAACAGTGCATGGAGAGATGCTCGAGTCACTAGTTTTTCTTATTAAATATTCCTCTTTTGAAACATGACCATTGATTGCATATGGAGGGAAGACCCTCATGAATGCTTGGAAAAAGAATCAGTCTTCCCATATCACTTCTACAAGGGGTGATGCATTTATTTCTAACTCTAATGCAACAAATATCTTATTTCTCCATCATCTAATCTTCTATCATCCCTATCAATGGTTGCATAACTATGTGGCCCAATCTTGTCTAGTTTCCTTTCTAATTGATCTTCTATGCCGAAAACATCATTCTCCCTACTGAGAGATGAACAAAATGTCCTAGGATCTGTATTATTTAGATATTCACCATTTTCCATATCAGATTCAGAATAACCTGCTAACCCACTTTTACAAGATCTAGAATCTACGGGTTTTGGTACTCCACCAACATTTACTGCAACCCATTTCTTTGCATGATAACTAACAAATCCATCAACACTTTTCTTGTTGGTCATAATCTAATTCTTGAATGAAGGACAAATTATCTAAAGAAAGGAGAATGGTTGAAGGTAAACCTTTTTCCATATCCACTTCAACATAGATTCAAACATAGGAAAGCATGCCTTCGCTTTGCGCGCTCAATATATTTACCTAAGGAATTCCCAATAGAGTTGAATGTTTCATCATTATAACAATGCAGAGGAAGGAAGGGGAGCTTAGCCCAAATAGGAATTGCTAAAGGCAAACCATTCTTTGGATAAAAATCTAGACACCATTAATGTAAGTACAAACCTTGGGCACTCATAAAGTAGGGACAGTTGTGGAAACTGAGATCTCAATTTGACTTATGTTTGAAAAGGAAGGTAAAGAAAATTTGGCCACAGAAAGATGTCAAAATTGGCATGAGATGAGAAACCTCTAGTTTTAATCAATCTAAGAGTTAAGTGATTTCGAGGAGGGACAGATGCCCATAAATTGTCATACTAATCCCCTTTCCACTAGCTTGATAGAAATTGGTCGGAATTGGGCCATATGGATTGATATATTTCGTATTTTATCCAACTTCTTGACAAACCAAAAGTGTTTGGTTTGAGGGTTCAATGAACTTCCAGTTATAAATGCATTAAAGGCTGTAATGTCAGATGTTGGATATTTTTTTTT
>APFE031049672.1:142164-153843 GCA_000404065.3 Pinus taeda | reverse complement strand
AATAAAAATATAATATTTTCAATTATTCAATTTAAAATTATAAATTGATTTTTTTGTGATATTATATTATTATATTATTCTAAAGAGGGTATCTAGAAGCGGGTGTTTTCTCACTTTGATATGATGTTAATTCAAATGAAAGGGAGCTGCAACTCTCATTATACTTGGCACATTGCATGTACTTCAACTACTTCATCAATAATAGCACCAAGTCCGACACAAGGTTAAGCATCATTTTAATATTGTAGGCTACATAGGGAGGTATAGGAGGACTCAGCAAGAGAATTATATTAGATTAGAGGGGTTGAAGCCCAAAAATTAGCTAAGCTCTCCCTCTTCTTGAGTGAGGGTGGTAACCAGCTATCATAGATGCCTCAAGATTATACTGTTTTTTTGGTACAAAGCTAGTAGTATTTTTTCTCTTCTCATAGTAATATATGTCAAGGTCTCTACAAAAAAAACTTATTTTTATAAGTTTCTATTTACTATGTGCTCTAGTTAAACAAGGAGTTAATGACCTCACAACTTTAAACTTATTTAGTTACCCTTCTAATAAATTAGTATCCTAATTTTTTTCTATATAATTCTCATGTGACCCTTATTTCTCTCTATAAACTTCATTAAATTCTAGGTAAATAATTTTTATTTTATATTTTTTTAAATATTAAATTTTAATATAAAACAAAATAAATTAGTTCCTAATTAGATCTCAATTTCACAATTTTGCTGCAACACTGACCTTCCTAGCTTTACAATGTCAACATTATAGTGAGTCGGGAGGCTTCTCTCCAAGCTTTTTTGGGCATAGGAATAAATCCTTAATCAAAATAGAATATTTGCTTAGGTTCGATAGACCAATGTTTTCTCAATAGGACGTTTACCACCCCATCATCATCATATTATATTATTAATATTATTTATTATTATATATTTTTTTATTATATTTACCAGTTTTAAATAAAATAATAAAAAATGTAATTTGAAATTTTTAAATATTAAAGAAACTTAAAATTTAAACTTTCTTTCAAATTGTTTTATTTTTTTAAAGATTAAAGATTAGAATTTTACAACATTTTCCGAGATGGTTTCTCACGATTATTCATTTACCATAAAAAGGATATTTTAAATTTAAACTTTATAAGATATATTTTTTTTTTTGATTGAGAAAGAACTTTAAATTTTAACTTTATATTTATAATTATTATTTTATTTCAGATTAGAAATAAATATTTAAAAATATAATTTATTGTTTTTTTTAGAGTTGAAATTTAATTATATTAAAAATAACAAAGTGGTTCTCTATATGGTTTTATATGAATTATTTCTAGCTAATTCTATAACAAAATGTATTTCATTCAAACTCTTTAAAAAACATTTTAAGAGATTAAAATGCCAGTAAATGGAATAAGAAATTTCTTTTTATTAATCCATGTCTCACATTATAGTGGATTGACTTTCCAATATTTTGTCGAGTTTTTTGTAATTTTATCTAAAGTTTCAAGAAAATGCTTAATATTCTTACTTTCTCGTAAATTCAAAAATAATTTTCTAATTTTCTAGAAATGTTATTTCTAATTTTTGATTGGCTGAGCAAGTTTTGATGGGACATAATGTTTTATTTTTGGTATTTGTCAGTGCTTGACAAATAATTTTAAAATAAAAAAGGCTAATTTGGTGAGTATCTATTTCGTGGGTGAGTGCTCTAACAGTCACAATCACACTTGCAGTGTTATGCTACTCGTCTACCCAATGATACAAGAACTGATGTAGATGTAGGTCATTTACGTAGACGAGGAAGGGGGGGGCTGGACGAGAATGAATCTCCAACTAATATTATTAGTGGAGATTTCCTTGGGTGAAACTATCATCACCCGCATCTCCAATGAAAGAAACGATGATTTAGATAGTAGACATTCCAAATTTTATGTAAACCATAGATCAACAATTTAGCCTTCACCTTCACTAGAGAGAGCATATCTAATAAGTCATGGAATACATTCGTTATTTCACTCTGTATGTTGCGAACAGTCGAATGATGATTCTCCTATGCCTATTACCATACTTGCATCAAAATCAACATTGAAAAATATACGCTAAATTGTTCAAAGACTTTTACATTAAATATTCCTTTCAAAAATTATGAAAAGATCAAAAACCATACAATAATGACTTATCTTTCTAAATATTTTTAACCATAAATCACAAAGAAAAGATGATACATATTCTTAACCATAAATTAAAAGCATGATAAACATAATATAAAATACATTATATTACTATAATGTTATCAATAATAAACCTACCTGATAAGGTGTTAGCTTGGCCTATCATGCAAAATAACAAACTAATATTTGTGAAGAACAAAAGATCAGAGAAGATGGAAATCAAGGAGCACGAAACTATTTAGCCTCCAAAAAATCAAACAATTCAGCCTTCCAAATTTCTGTTTCTAGATGAAGAAGATGGTCTTTGGACCATGGAGTTTGATGGTGTGTTGGGGAAAGAAGGAGTTGGGATTGGCATGTGGATTCATGGTCCATTGCATCATTCATGTAAAATTCCACGCAATGTAAGAATTTTTTCTTATAATTTGGCCTTTAATTTCTCAAATAATGAGGCAGAATACGAAGCACTGATTGTTGGCCTTAAAATTTTGAAAAAGCTGGGAGCAAAGAAAATTTCAGTTTATGGCGACTCCAAATTAGTAATTAAACAAGTGAAAGGGGAATACCAAGCCAAGCATCCAAGAATGAGAGCTTATCACAATGTTGTTCTTGATATTCTTAAAAAAATTGCAGAATATACTTTGTCTTTGATTCCTAGAACTCGGAATATTATGGCTAAATCTCTTGCTACAACAGCTAGTATGGTGAAGATTCCCATTCACTCCAATAAGAAGTATTTAATTCATGTTAAACACCACCCAACTGTCCTTGACAATTTGAGATATTGGAAGGTGTTTTGGGATGACAAACAGATCAATAATGTTCTGCAGATGGAAGATGAATTCCCGAATTCCCATATTGATGATGCATCTGATGAGAATGATCCAAAAATTGAATCAATCGAGATTGAAATATTGTAGGTAAAGACAATAACATTCCAAGAGATCTCGTACCTTTGTAAGAGTTATTTGATCATGATGTTGTTGCTAAAAATACTACTATGGTTCCCACAGAGAAAGGTGTTGAAGATGTGAACATTGGTACAGCAGACAAGCCTAAGATGGTCAAATTGTCCAAGTCTCTATCTCCTTATATGAAAAGTAAGTACAATGCTTTGATGGCAGAATTTTCTAATGTATTTTCTTGGGACTATTCAGATTTGAAGGTGTATGATAAGAACATCATTCAGCACACTATATAGGTTAAGCTTGATCAAAAGCCATTCTACCAGAAGCCAAGGAGGATTAATCCTAAGTTGCTGCCATCCATCGAAAAAGAGGTAAATAGGCTTTATAAATCTGGTATTATAGCTCCTATTTAATTTCCTGAATGGATGTCCAATCTTGTGCCAGTGAGAAATAAGACAGGGGAGATTCGTCTTTGCATTGATTTTAGAAATTTAAACAAAATATCCTTGAAGGACAATTATCCCTTGTCGAAGATGGATCATATTCTCTAGAGGGTAGTTGGGTCTTCCAAGATGTCATTTCTTGATGGATATTTGGGGTACAATCAAATTCTGGTACATAAGGATGATGAGTTGAAAATATCTTTCACAACACCATGGGGTACATTCATGTACGACAAGATGCCATTTGGATTAAAGAATGTAGGAGCAAATTTTCAGCGGGCTATGGACATAGCTTTCGCCAATGAAAAGGATGTAATTTTGGTTATTTATTTAGATGATCTCACAATTTTTTCTAAATCTGATGAAGACCATTTAAATCATCTAAGAATTATCTTTCAAAAATGCAGAAAATTCGGTATATCACTTAATCCAAAAAAGAGCTTATTTTCCATGGATGAAGGCAAGCTATTGGGGCATATCCAAGGATGGCATTCATATTGACCCTGCAAGAGTTGAAGCCATTCAGCAATTATATTTCCCAAGGAACAAAAATGAAATTCAGTCATTTAATTGGAAAATCAACTTTTTGAGGAGATTCATCCCCAACCTTGCTGAATATTTGAGAGAAATGACAGACATGATGAAAAAGGATAGCGAGGTAAGATGGTTTGTAGATGCCAAGAAGTCTTTCAATGCGGTCAAATTTTAATTATCTACTGCTCCTACTTTAACCAGTCTTGATTATATTTCAAATTTCATCATATTTTCATTTTCTTCTAAGCATACCTTAGCAATTGTCCTAATGAAAAAGAAAGATCAGAAAAATGAACAGCCTATAGAAATTTTCAGTCGAACAATAAGGGATGCAGTGCTGAAATACAATATAATTGAGAAACAATCTTTTTATTTGGTGAAAGTGATCAAATATTTCTGAGTATACATTTTGCATTCTCACACCATACCTTATGTCCCAACAGTAACAGTAAAATAAGTTCTTATGTAGGCAGCTCCAAAGGATAGGCGAGGAAAATGGATCGCAGCAATGTTAAAATATGATTTGGAGATAAAGTCGACAAAGCTCATCAAGGGACAAGGTTTGGCCAAGCTCATTGCTGAATCTAATTTTCATGCCTTAGATATCAATCTCATTTCCGCTCTTTATGAAGAAGAAGTAGAAGATTCACAGTTACAGGTGTCTGACATGTTCACTTCATCTCCATGGTATTTTGACATAGTTTATGTATTGCAGAATTTGAATCCTCCACTGGAAGTGCCCAAAGGTAAAAGTAGATCCTTAATGTTCAAAGCTTCAAAATATTATATTATTGATGGTGTTTTGTTTTGGAAGGATCTGGGTGGTGTGTTGCTGAATTGTTTGGTCAAAAATGAAGCAAAGGATGTAATGAGAGATTTCCACAAAGGAGATTGTGGTGGCCACCTTTTCTGGAAAACTACAACAAACCAAATTTTGACAGTTGGATTTTATTGGCCTACTCTTTTTTCTGATGTATATAGAATAGTGATGAACTTCATGAATGTCAAATTTTTCAAGGAAAAAAAAACTCTTACCATTACCATTGCACCCCGTTTCAGTCATGACTCCTTTCTAGTAATGGGGTCTTGATTTTATTGGGTAAATTCGTCCTTCATCATCTACATAGCACAAATGGATACTAACAACCATGGATTATTTTACAAAATGTATTGAAGCAATGACAACCAGGTAAGTTATTGATTTTGTTATCATTCAGTTTATTGAATCTAATATCTTGTCTAGATTTGGTTGCCTACATAAGATAATCATCGATAATGTTGTTTCTTTCAAGTCCAGGAAGATGGTGGAGTTTTGTGAGAAGTATCATATTGTATTAGGGCATTCTACTTCTTATCACCCACAAGGGAATGGTCTTGCTGAATCTTCCAACAAATCTCTGATCAACATCATTAAGAAAGTTATGGAGGTCAATAAAAAGGACTGGCACAAAAAACTATTTAATGCTTTATGGGCGAATAGAGTCAATACTAAAAATCCATAGGTATGTCTCCTTTTCAGTTGGTGTATAGGGTTGATATTGTTTTTCCTTCATCCCTTACTGTCCCAATCATGAAAATTCTGCAGGAATTGGACAACGAAACAAATGATATACAACAAAGAATAAGTTAGATGATCCATTTGCAGCGAAATAGGGAAGAAGTTTTTCAAAATACTTCCAGACTTCTAGAAAGCATAAAAAAGATTTATGATTGCAAGACAAAAGAAGACAGTTTCAACCTAGGTGATGTAGTTCTTTGTTGGGGCTTGACCCAAGTGCAGAGTTAATTAGCCAAACAAATCCCTACAATACTAGTCCTTTCGGCAACAGCCCGCGGTGTGCGGATTGAAGTCTCACCCGAAGCAGTATGAGGGGATGCTAGAACCAAGTTTCCGCACCCTTGAGATGTTTGAGGTGTTGATTTAGTCCAGCTGTGCCTACTTTCATGCAGGTTACTTTGCACACTGTCCTAGCCTGCGATACCTTCACGATCTGTTATAATTTTCCTTCACACAATGCTAACTAGGGGTTGAGATGCGTTTGCGTTGCGCTATTTTCCCAAGTTACACCGCGTATCTTACTTATCTTCTTACAATTGTTAGTTAACTTCATGTAAATAGATACTTTATCTCACATTTACTTAATCAACACAATCAGATATATTCGCACACCGTATAAATAATAGACATGCAATTTATACCCAATATATTCAGTGCAAAAACTAGGAAATAATTACACAAAATTGATACGAAAACATCTCGTTATTAATGCTTCCATGGTTACAGACTCGACTCACCCTGCGCACTCAGCTGCAGGGGTCTGCATACTCAGCTGCGAACTACTAGGCCTCTGCGCACTCAGCTGCAAAGCCTTCTCCTACTCTACGACCCAAAGACTCGATTTTACACTTATATCTTCCGCTATGCTTCTATTCCATCATCCTTAGAGCCTTGCTCTATTTATACAATCCCATGGTCCATGGACCATGGGTAGATCTCTAAAGCTGACATTACATTACAAAATTGAGGGTGGACAACCCTATGACTCATTTACAAACTTCGCACTTCGCGCACACAAAATGAGGAGTCTTTACATCATATTTACAACTTCTAACCAAAAACTGGGCTTTAAGCCCCAAAACTTTCCTTGGGGGATCTTGTGTCCAACAAGCCCCCAACACAAACATTGTGACTCACCCTCGAGTCACTCTGTCGATGTGGAGATCTTTGCATGTAGACCTCCCAACTCTGCCTGGACTGTTGCAAGATCGGCAGCGCACCAAGTAGCTGCCTGCTGCACTTCCTAGACGCGTTGTTCAGAGACTGTTGTAGCTGAAATGCTGCCCTGCACCTATTCATGTATTCCCTGCATCTGTGCAAGCTTAGCTTTAATCGAGGCTATAATGAGGAATGCCTCATCGATCCATGGTTGTATGCACATCTTCAAGATAACTTCCTTATGCCGCGCAACCTCTACCTGCTCCTTGAGCGCTTTTGCCTACTACATCTGCACAAGCCTCTGTGTAAGGGCCACCGTCTGCGTTGTCCCTTTTATTTCATCATACTATTGTTATAGCTTGCACACCCTTTGTTTCTAAGCGTTGTATGTTTGGGTCCTCCTGCAGAGTGGTGAGGACCTCAAACGATTCTTCAAATAGTTTGATGCAGTCATTCACTGCACTGCTGATCTCCGTTATTCCTGCTGTAATGGTGCTGGCGCACTGTTCCTTTACCTTACGTAGAGTTGAAGGTTGCGCCTTCAATTGCAGCTCATCTATCTGAAGGTTCAGCTCCATCTGAACCTTAGCCATTTCTTCGTTCACCTCGGACACCCCTGCTGCTAGTCTCTGGATGTACGCCTCCACTGTTTCCTCTGCTAGGATGGCCAACTTAGGGACCATCTGGCAGGCTTCCTCAACCACCTGCACTAGATGTATGTTCTATGCCATGACCTCGTCACGATGCAGGCTCAATTGTATAATATTAATCTGTTTCTCGCTCATCACCTAGAGTGCGCGACCCTCCCTGGCTTGCAGTACTACAGTCACTCCATCCTGCAAAACATAGAGCATCTCTCAAGGGAGCGCATCCATGTTTATCCCAACTCCCTTCAGCATGCTGACCATAAGCCTATCGGCCTCATTTTTTGTAACCAGTGCTCCCTCTGGCAGCACTATAGTGTTGGTCATGTAGGCACGCAGCATTTCTTCAGCCGCGGTCGTGCCTACTGTGAGGCTAGTCGATAAAGTACCAGCCTGAGGAGTGCACACCTACAACTCCTGTATCTGTGCCCAGAGGGCCCCTAACACAATCTGATTTTCCTCCATGAATTGCTAGGGGGCCTTTGCAGTGAAGTCCCGCACTGTCTTCCCTATGTCATGGAGATCCCGCTTAGTGAGGGTGATTAGGTCAAAAGAATTCTTGGAGGATTTCAACTTCTTTTGTGGCCCCACCTACTCTCTCAAGCGTTTTCGCTTCAGCTATTGGATGTTGTTTGTGGGTCTGTGCCGCCTTACTTTATTTTTGTCTCTTGTTCAAGCGAAGGCAAATTTTGGGCCTCATTCTTCTTCTTTACTGCATTTTGTTGTTCTTCTACTACCTACACAGCGTCCCGTACCTCCTATGCCTTTGCTACTGCTGCTTCGTTTCTTCTCTTCTCTGCTAACTGCACCATCCGTAGTTTTGCCTCCTCCTTCTTCCTCTATGTAGTGGACTTCTCTGATTCCACCATGGAGCTGGATAGAGCATGCCACTTCGGCAACCACGATTCAAGCACGGCGAATATGGCATCGTCCATGGCCAGGTAAGTGAGCTCATTTCATTTCTACGCGGGGTCCTTGCGTGCCTTGATATACACATGATGGAAGTCTGCCTTGAATTCCACGAAGATCTGCAAACTGTTATAGATAGTCGGTGATAATTGCGGCTTGTGGTTAAACCCCATTCTGATGTTCATCTCCATGGGCACCTAGAATATCTTATTGTTGTTGATCCTCTGCGTGTCTTTAGTTTCCCACAGTGAAGCGTACTTCGCTACCTTCGAAAGATCCTACACAATTGTGGGGAACTGGTTGTCCTCAGGCAATTCCGAAGCCACCAGCATTATGGATAGTAGAAGCCATGCATAGTGGAAATTCTTTCTTGTTCCTGTGCCTCGCGGCAGTTTGCCAGGAACTCCCTGCACAAGTAATCCGCCCAATTAAACTGGACCCCCTCTGCGCACTGCATGGCAAGTGCAACCACCAGCATGGGCACCTCATCCACGCGGCACTTCCGCGTAACTTTCCCAATTAGTATCTGTGTCACGACTCTGAACGCATCATTATTGATACTAGAGATCGCATACCCTCTCTTTTTCTTCTCCATCTTGAACTTTTTCTTCATGGCCTCTGCAATGGCCAAATCATCACTTTTACCATCGGATATGTTCATTGGATCCTCCCCTTTGCAAGGGAGTCAGGTAATTCTATGAATTATGTGGTCTGTGGTGGGGATGGGCTCCTCCAACCATAAACACCCATCATGCACCAAGCATAATGCTGCCTGATGAAAAAGATAGTCACTGGGGCGCAATGGTAATGCAGCACCCAAAGTAGGTTTAACAATCCTACTTTCTCCACTCCTCGCAACCACTTGTTTGGCTCCAACTCTATGACTCCTGCCACTGTATTTTTCTTTGGCTGCATTAGCTACACGGTTGCCAAATGTGGGAATTTCTTGTGGTCCGCGAGATCCTAGTCTTCAAATTTTAGAATCGACACCCATCCCAAGTGCGCTCCATCAAAAACAATATCATCGAGTAGCAGCGGAGTTTGGAGAGAGCTCTTTCTCTCATCTAGGTCCTTGGGCACCCTTGCTTTCCCTTTCCACAGAGGAACATACGTGGGCAACCTGATCAGAGGGTCCGCACCCTAGATTTCTTCCTCCATTTCTTCGTCCTCCTCTTCTTCTACCAGGATTTCCTCAAGGTCTTCCTCCTCCTCATCGGCTTCCAAATTTATTGCCTTCCCCTTTTCTTCCATGGTAAGTTTAGTTCTCAGTGGGTTTCTAGGGGACATGCGCACCGGAACCATAGGCTGATTTTCTTTCTTGGGTCTCAGCATGCATGACGATTTAGGGATTTCTGCGACTATCTCGACGCTTTCTGGGGCATCTCCTATCGTCATGAACTGCACGACCTCTTCAGTGATCATCTCTTCGATATCCATGGCTTCTTCAGACACTGTCATATTGTTGTTTCACAAATCTCTCAACGGCTCAGGTAAGTGCTCAAACAATGCCTTCGACTTCAAAAGATCAAACAGATCTGGGTTCATAAATCTTTGGGCACGCAATAGCTCAGTTCTCAAATGGCCAAGTGTTGTTTGTTGGGCAGCCCTTTGCAATTTATAGCACCTTTTGAATTCAAATTCGACCGCTACCCCCAAATCCGGTCCATTAATGCTCCCTTGGTGGCATATTTTCCCAAATCTAGCCCATAAAGTTCACCTTAAATGCCTACCGCCCGCTCCATTTGGTCTCAAACCAAGCGTCACATCATGAATAATGACTATAATGGTGACTTTCAGGCAACCCGCGTGGCAGCGCAGCTACCCTTGCACTGTCGCGGACCTTGTGACACCTCGCTACTGCGCGTAGTCCTGACATTGCGTAGCTCTTAGGTAGAGCAGTTTATAGTCCCTGTTAGGGTCCCACCCTAACCCCCTTATCTATGTAATGGGACCACGTCATAGTTAAGAGTTAATAAAGCCCATATTAATAATTGTAGGTGGTTAATCTGCAATTAATAAAGGAACCACAGTTAGTTGCAAATGGGCCGTAGTATTAGATAGATGGTATTAGTAATAAGCGGTATTGACCCGTGGTATTACTCTTAGGAGTCATATATAAAGGATAGTAACTCCCTGCGAGGAGCATCGTGTCTTGTTTTTGTAATCGAGCTCTGCTCTATTGGAGGTTGCCCCCTCGAAGAGGCAAGTGAACATTACTCTCTGAATAATAAAGTCATTGCCATTATGTGTTCTCGGTCTCTTTTCTTTGCATATTCTGTATTTGGGTATCTTTTGCAGGTGAAGAAGCATAACAAGTGGTATCAGAGCTCTTTCCAGGGCCGGTGGGATCTCCATTTAGTAGAAAAAAAAAAAATTGGCTCGAGACGTGTTCCGGCGTCTTTAAACCACGGGATCTGTTGTTGAGCGCATAAATCTGCGGATTTGGGGAGGCATGCACACAGGAAATACAAGAGGTGGCCACGTCTGTTGGACTCCCTTGTAACCCCTGTGGGTACCCCTTCGAGTAGTAGCACACTAGACAGAACCGCGCACGGGCTGTCTTCCACGTACCCTTTGGGTATATCAGAAGCCCCATAGGCTCCCTGAAAACCTCGCCATAGATAAACCAGCGACCGTCTTGCGGCTACAGTACACCGAGAACAGCACTCGGAGAGATTACTTGCCCGTACAATAGGGTAGTCGGGTGGTACGGCTAAGGGTACGGTCTACCCTCCTTAGTTAGAGCCCTGAAACATTGGGCCGAGTACTACTACCAGACCCTTATGTATATTGCGATCTGTAGCACCTGACACTCCTCAAGACCCTAGTTCCTTTTTTAATCATCATCTCTTCCAGGTCCGCTTGAGCAAAGGAGTGCAGCAACAGCAGACATCGATCCCAACCAGCCAGTTCCGATCTATTAGATTCATCAGATCTGCAGAAGCAGTCAGTTCAGCCGTCCAGCGCTACCGAGCCGCATTCAGATTCCTCTCAGTATCCACCAGACCAGAAGCGTTGTGAAGGTCTTGTAACCAGGGTATAATTGTCGTCAACGTTTGGCCGCATTACATTTTGAGGAGATTTTGGCGACTGCAAGTATTGATTCAAGTAAAGGAGTATAAACTCGTGCGTTAGGGAGTCAAAAAAAAAAAAAAAAAAAAAAAAAAAAAATCTTAAATCTTCCGGGACGCTTATTGGTGATATAGCCCATTAAAATCACGACGACGAACCGAGCATGGTGGTACCATTCAATTAATTGGGAAAAAAATTTTGGTGGTCCCAATTTTTCATCAGGTCGGTGTATGGTAGCAACTAGAGCTCAAGCGATGGCCAATGAAAGGATGGACAAACTGGAAGAAA
>APFE031049672.1:114278-139671 GCA_000404065.3 Pinus taeda | reverse complement strand
GCCAATCTACATATGAGAAGGAAATGATGGCCATCTTACATGCAGTTGACACCTGGCGACCTTATTTATTGGGGAGACATTTCCAAATCCGCACAGATCATCACAGTCTTAAATATTTTTTGGAGCAACACCTCTCCTCCCCATAACAAAATAAATGGCTAGCCAAAATGCTAGGATATGATTATGAGATCATATACAAGAAAGGGAAAGACAATAGTGTAGTAGATGCATTATCTCGCCAATTTGAGGAGGAAAGTACCCTGCTAGCTATTTCCCTGCCCATTCCAGAATGGATTGAAGAAGCTCACAGAGAATGGTTCTCACACCCCGAGCTCTCCCAACTCATTTCTCAATTACAGGCCGATCCAAATTCCACCAAGGGATACTCGTGGCAGGATGATATTCTTCGCTACAAGGACAGAGTCGTAATATCACCAACATCCACCTTCAAAAGTCGCATTTTGGCGGAGATACACTCATCGCCCATTGCAGGACATTCGAGCTTTCAGAAGACGTATGCTCGCACCAGAAGATCATTTTTCTGGATAGGCATGAAAAAGGACATCCTTACCTTCGTAACCGAATGCGAGGTCTGTCAACGCCACAAAGGGGAAATAATCAACACACCAGGCACCTTACAACCATTACCCATTCCGGCATCCATTTGGACAGAAGTTTCTATGGATTTCATTACAGGTCTTCCAAAGTCAGGGAACAAGTCAGTCATCATGGTGGTTGTGGACCGATTGTCGAAGTATGCTAATTTCTGCGCTCTCCCCCACCCATTTACACCCACCTTGGTTGCTCAAACTTTCATGGATCAGATCTTCAAATTGCATGGCATGCCCAATTCTATTGTGTCTGACCGCGACCCGATCTTCACCAGCAATTTTTGGCAGGAACTCTTCAGAATACGAGGCACTCAACTAAAACTCAGTACTTCCTACCATCCGCAAACAGATGGTCAAACTGAAGCAGTCAACAAATGTCTAGAAACCTACCTTAGGTTTTTTACTTCAGAAAAACAACACCTTTGGGTACAATGGCTACCTCTGGCAGAATGGTGGTATAACACAAACTATCATGCCACCACCAAAATGACTCCATATGAAGCAGTATATGGTCAACTCCCGTCTTCACCTACTTCATATCTCAAGGGCTGCTCCAAAGTCCAAGCAGTGGATCAACTCCTACAACACCGCGCAACTATGCTCGCCCATCTTCGAGAGAATCTTCACCAAGCTCAGAACCGCATGAAACAACAGGTAGACCAGCATCGCTCAGAGCACCAATTTCAAGAAGGGGATCAGGTCTTTTTACGGCTCCAACCATATAAGCAAACATCACTCAAAGACGAAGGATGTCAAAAACTCTCTCCCAAATTCTACGGACCATATCAAGTACTTCAACGCATTGGAAAAGTGGCCTACAAGTTGGCTTTGCCACCTACTGCAAAAATCCATCCAGTTTTTCATGTCTCATGCCTCAAGAAAGTGATTGGGAATAATTGCAGAATTCAGACTAGTCTACCGGAATTGGACGAAGAAGGATCCATCTGGGTTCAACCGGAACGGGTCCTCAACACACGAGTCAAGCAACTGCACGGCCGCATGATTAAGGAAGTCCTAGTCAAATGGAAAGACACCTCTCCAGAAGATGCAACTTGGGAGCCAGCCACTATTCTGCAGCAGTTTCCGCAGCTTCAGCCTTGAGGACAAGGCTAGTCATAAAGGAGTGGGCATGTTAGGGTCCCACCCTAACCCCCTTATCTATGTAATGGGACCACGTCATAGTTAAGAGTCAATAAAGCCCATATTAATAATTGTAAGTGGTTAATCCGCAATTAATAAAGGAACCACAGTTAGTTGCAAATGGGCTATAGTATTAGATAGATGGTATTAGTAATAAGCGGTATTGACCCGTGGTATTACTCTTAGGAGTCATATATAAAGGATAGTAACTCCCTGCGAGGAGCATCGTGTCTTGTTTTTGTAATTGAGCTCTCCTCTATTGGAGGTTGCCCCCTCGAAGAGGCAAGTGAACATTACTCTCTGAATAATAAAGTCATTGCCATTCTGTGTTCTCGGTCTCTTTTCTTCGCATATTCTGTATTTAGGTATCTTTTGCAGGTTAAGAAGCATAGAGTCCCGCGCCCCCTTTCAGCTGCCTGGAGTGCTAAGACTCTGCTTCTTGCGGTTAGTCAGATGGTCGGGCCACCTGTATACGTCTTCAACCGACTACCATTTACTTTTCCTGGGAAGAGTTCATCATTTGACTTCACCAACTGCACCGCGCCACCGTCTGTGATCTCCTTAATAACATATGGTCCCATCCAATGAATTTGGAGCTTCCCCGTGAATTTATCAAACTTACTATCGTATAGCAACACCAAATCATTCACGTTAAAGGTGCATAACTTGATATGTCGATTGTGCCAAGCCTTTTCGCGTTTCTTTTGTACTTGCTGATGGAATCCAGCCAAAAATCATTCTTCTTCAAGCTCCTCCAACTATGCGAGCCTCTCCTCCAGGGCTCCGTGGTCCATCATACCTATGAGCACTGCTATCCGAAGACTAGGCACGATATACTCCATCGGCATTATGGTTTCCACTCCATAGGCCAGCCTAAAAGGCGTCTGTCCCATTAGTTTCTTGCATGTTGTCCTATAAGCCCATAATATTGCAGGTACATGCAGGTCCCAATCACTTCACTGCGCATTGCATACTTTTGTCAACTCAGTCTCCAATACTTTGTTAAGCGCCTCTACAGTACTATTAGCCTGTGGGTGATACAGTGTGCTTTTCTGATGATACACCTGAAACTCTTCCATCAACGTGCTGATCGTTTCATTTAGGAAATGTGTACCACGATTGCTCATCAAGATCTTCAAACAACTGAATTGCATTAGTATGCATTCAAAAATAAAATTTGCGGTTGTCGCGGTCGTGGAATATTTTACTGGCTACGCTTCTGCCCAATGCATCAGGTATTATGTCGCAGTAGTAATATATCTTGCGCCTGTCTTTCCTTGCGGTTTGATAGGTCCTACAAACTCGATCGCCCACTTTTCAAAGGGTTGCAACGTCATTTGTGGATTCAAGGCATCTTGTCCCTCTGCGATGGCTTACCCATTCTTTGATAAACATCACATGCCTTGCAATGTGCTTTTGAATCCTGATGAAGATTCAGCCACCACAACCCTGCGCAGAGAATCTTTTGTGCGGTTTCTCTCCTTGCATAATGACCTCCCGCGAGGCCCCCATGAGCATCCACGAGGATGCTACTTCGTTCAAACTCCGATACATACCTTCACAATATCTAATCACTCCCCATCTTATATTGATGGCACACAATGACAGAAAAATCTGTCACGCGCACCACTAGTTCCTTCTTCTGTTGGACAGAGTAACCTTTTGGTGTAGTTCCAATTGTTAGAAAGTGTTTTATATCTTCAAAATGCCCATCCATTATGCGCACAATGAAAAGCTACGCGTCAGCTAGTCCTTCCTCCAAGCTAGTAGGTTCCTCCCCTGTCTCAATGCGTGACATGTGATCAGGTCCCACGTTCAGTCGTCCAGGCTTCATAACAACTTCAAAATCATATTCTTGGAACAATAAAAGCCACCTGCATATGCGCCCCCCAACACAGGCTTATTGACCAGTATTTCAGTGCGGAATGATCTATATACATCTTGAAGTGTACCCCTAGAAAGTAGTGCCGATATTTCTGGAGCGCATACACCATAGCCAGTCCCTCATGTTTAGTGGTGGAATAGTTCATTTTTTCTTTAAATAATCTATGACTCACGAATGCAATAGGGTGATCCAAGCCCTCTCTGCCATCCTATGTGAGTATTTCCCCCAACGCTATACATGACACATCAACATGAACATGAAATTCTTTCTTCCAGTTCGGGAATACAAGAATCAACACAGTAACCATCTTCTCCTTCAATATATCCAGAATTTTCTTACAGTCATTGTCCTAGAAGAATGTGACATCCTTCTTCAACAACCTTTCCATTGGCATGGTGATTTGGGCGTAACTTTTGATAAACTTTCTGTAGTACCCTGTATGTCCCAAGGTAGCGTGCATCTGTTTCACACTGCGCGGTGCTTCCAAATTCAGAATCACCGCAATTTTCATGGGGTCTACCATCAACCCTTGTTTACAAACCACATGCCCTAACCTTTTCCCTAAAGGAATGAGGAACATACATTTCTTAAGATTGAGTACGATTTGGTATCTTCAGCATGTATCCAACATCAAGCGCAGATTCGCTACATGGCACCTAACCAGCCCAAATACACTCCATTCATTAAAATAGACCTCCAAGAATTTATGAATATATTCCCTGAACACCGCAACAACCACATGTGAAAAGATAGTTGATGCGTTCTTCAATCCAAACAACATGAAAGTGTTTTGAAAGAAATCCCACTCCATCGCGAAGGTTGTCTTGCTCCTATCCTCCAACACAATTCTGATCTGGTGGTACCCTAAGAACCCATCCATGAAAGAATATGCTTCCTGACCACCTACGTTGTCCAACACCTCATCTGTGAACGAAGTTGGGAATGGATCATGTACACATGTGTCGTTTAATTTTCTGAGATCCACGCATATTCTTGTTTCGTCCTTCTGATTCTTC
Source organism: Pinus taeda (assembly GCA_000404065.3). Lineage (NCBI taxonomy): Eukaryota > Viridiplantae > Streptophyta > Pinopsida > Pinales > Pinaceae > Pinus > Pinus taeda. The sequence goes on along the minus strand of APFE031049672.1, from coordinate 135,019 downwards.
TCTTGTACCACCATTAGACTTACCCAATCGGATTCTTCCACAGGCTTGATGATGCCTGCTGCGAGCATCTTGTCTAATTCCACATGGACGTTCTCCTTGTATTTCAAATTTAAGCGATACAGTCTCTGCTTGACTAGCTTCGCGTTGGGTTTTAACATGATCCTCATTACCCCTAAGTCTCTGAATATTCCCTTTAAGTTTGTAAACTTGGTCGGGAATAAGTCTTGATATTCGTAGAGTAGTTCAGCCACCTTGTCGACAGTCACATTGTCCCAGTAGTCCCCAGTATTCACGAATTTAGGTTCCTCTTCCATACCAATATTCACCTGCTTAGTCTTCACTGGCACGGTTATGTCACGATTCTCAATTTGTGGTTCTTGAACCTTGTGTTGGCCTTCTGTTTTAGGAATATTAATTTTCTATGGATCTTCATCCTCTTCCTTAGCAGTTACATTATAACACTCCAGTGCACAGCTTAACTGAGCATCCCGCTCAAGCTGAATCAACTCTACTAACTCTTGTGGCATCCTAAAGATGACCGCTTTTACTTCTTGTAGCACTTCATCAATACTATCCCAACCATCCTCAAAATTGAAGGTCATTACGAACCCTTCACACAAAACATCCCATTCACCTGTAACGTGGTGAAGTTCTATTTCTATATACCAGTTCATTGGTATAACGTCCAGGGTGTGACAAAATAGGTGCACCCACTCAGGTTGTGGCTTTTCCCCATAGGCCTGCTTCCACTTGGCCAGATGCGTGCGCGGATCATCCTACCCATTGTATTTATCTTCCAGTCACACTCTAGGCTTCCCAAACTGGGTGCAGATCATCCTCCTACATTTGTGCCAGTCATCAAAGCTCCCCTTGTGCGTACCCCACCACCTCACGAGCGTAGCGTGTAGTACCCAGTTCAAGGCCTGGAAGCATTGCTTTTCCGAAACCTCCCTTTCAAATTTGTCCAAGAAGGCATCTACCTCACTTAATCCATCATAAGTAGGTAGATCTCTCATTTCTGTTCATATTCAGCGTAGTGATCTTGTCATCATATTACAATTAAGCATGGTTACCTCGTGTAACTAGTTCTGCCATCACTCTATCTCCTCATCAAAATCCGAAGTGCAGGATCTATCATGTTCCCATGAAATTCTTCCATCCGCGGTGGGATTTACATAGTCTTGCTCTTGCGCGGTTATCTTGTAGATGCAGTCCAAATCATCATCACTTTCATAGTTGTCCATTGGCTCTGTATAGCGCGATGCCTCAGTAGGGTCCAGGGGTATAACTATGCGTAGAGACTTATTCTCAAAAATCATCTTGCGCTTCTTTAGATTAATCACCCCGTTCATGTTAGTGGCCCAATCAATTCCTAAGAGCACGGGGTATGGATTGTTGTCACCAACAACCCCTATCACTTCAAATTCTGCTAGCGCACTCGCTCCCTCAATATCCACAGTGATTCCCTGCAATCGGTCCATGGGTATTATTTTCTGCTGGTTCACTATTTACAACTGAATAGGAGACCACTGCAACGTAGGTCTCCCTATGCACTCCCATGTCTACTTCGGCAGAACATTCGCGTCTGACCCTAAATCCAGAATTACTTGGTCCATCTCATATTCTCCAATTTGCATGGTTAGCCTCATTTATCTTCCCATCCTCATCTTATGCTTTCCAATCTTCCGGACTACGCGTGGTTCTCCTGGCGCGGTCCCAATGCATTTGTTAATGAGTTCCTGTAATCCCTTTACAGCCTTACTGTCGCGCAGTAACTTCATGCATGTTTCCAAGAATGTCATGAGCATAGATGGGTCGATCTCCAGCTTTGGTTTATCTTTGCTTCCTGAAGTGGAAGCATCAACGAAGCTCTTCTTACCTTCCATGAAGGTTTCCCGAGTGCGCTCCAAATCAAACTCCGCTTCTTTCACCGGAGCTTTGCTAACCCAAGTACTATCTTCAGGTTGTTTTCCTTTGTCATCTCTAGTTGCAATTCCACTTCGGAGCACAATTTTCACATTTGGATCTTCCTTGAGCGACTCAGACCTCATCATCTGCAGGTTCTGAGTCGAAGGAGGTGGTAGCGCTCCCTTGTTGCATATCCTAGCTAACAGTGTAGGACAATATTTTGCCTCATGATCAAACAAAGTACAATACAGACATGATGGACACGTGGGGTTTGTACAATTGCAGGCATAATGTCCTAGCCCTCCACAATTGTAGCATATCAGTTGTTCGCGACCTCTTCTAGGTCCTCCTCCACCTCAGCCTCGTCCACCCCCCTGAAATCCTGCTCGCACCACTCCTGCGTTTTGGTCTATGGGTCATGTTTCGGCTTGAAATCTGTAGGTGGGAGTCCTATCCATCGTCAACTCATAGCTTCTACAAGTGCATTCATCGTGTCCCACAAACCTACAAAAATTACAGAACAACTGTTGCGAATTCTACGTGTACTTCCGTAGCAAATGGCAATTGTTCGTAGCATGATTTCCACCTATTTGACAAATTGCACACCACAAAGCAAGCACCGTGCTAGGTCCAGCTTGCACTTCTGGCCTTAACGACGTCAGTCCTCCTCCCACGAGGTAATTTACGAACACCGAGCAGTGGTCCTTATCATGACCCTGACCCTTGCATTTTACGCACCACACCTCTTTGCATACTTCTGCTTGAGTTGTCCTATCCTATTTCAGACTCTACACCTCAAGGCATAAGTTTTTCAACTGTGCATGGATCTGCTGAACTCCTAAGTTAGGATCTTGCATTGGGGTCTCATGCAGCCTCATCATGATCCCTAAGGCCTCTGCCTAAGTCGTTAACTTCTATTGCGATAGCGCGCTCCTCAAATGTGGCGTTAGCGATGCTACGAACCATTCGCGGTGTTGTCCATCCGTTAGATTCATATTAGCTTTGTGAATCATACACTTCAGCCTTTGATCCAGCTCCCAAGGAGTCTCACCTGGTAGCATTGTTATCTCTTTGAATCCAATGATCAACTATGCTTCTGACTTCGGCCGTCTAAATTCATTATTTAGCGCAATTTGGATATTCGTGATTCCCGCATTTGGATTATCATTTGATTGCTTAATGTACCAGGTCAGTGCGTGATCTTGCAGAGTGCTAACTAGCGTCACTTTCTTTATATTATCATCTGTAACCCCATATGCTTCCCATACGGCTCTTACCACGAACTAAAATTAGTCTGGATTCTCATTTCCCAATCCCTTGAACACAGGCAACTTTATTGTTCTTTCCATATTGAAACACGGTGGTGGCGGAGGTGGTACGGGTGAAGATGGAGGTGATGGTGGTGAAGCTAGTGGTAGTGTGGGTGGGGGTGGTTTGCACGGAATTCTTTGCCTTATCAAATGGATCACACTTCGCGGAGAGACCTTCGCGAGCTCTTCCTCATCCCCTCATGGAGGTGAAATCAAAGGGCTATTCTCTGGTCCCTTACTTCCTTCATTCTTGTAGGGTTTTCCACTTCACATAGTTCCAAACATCAAGGTAATTGCATAACCCTCTTTTCACACAATAACATTTTAATCCAAGTATTCATAGACTTTACGTACTTACCTCGCGGTCCTTTGAGAAAGTGTCGCTCTTCCTTGCTATAGCTGATTGAAGTGTCTACCGTGAACTCAATAATGAATCCTCCTATAATCTAATCGAGCCAGTGATTAACAGTGCGCTCGATCTGATCCTCCGATGCTTCCAATCTACGCACCAACTTTGGGGTTCACACAATAGGACCGTCGAGCTTCCATCTTCCTTAGCTATCTGCTAGCTTCGCGATCCACTCGTACAACTCAGTAGGGAAAGACGTGAAGAAGATTTCATGGATTTCTGTGTAGAGGTAGTAGTCTAACCACTCTTCTTTCTTCAATCATAGATTCATGTTCTCCTACGTGGCGAACTCGTGAATTCTCATGTCCAACCAACCTTCAATTTCCTTCTTAGTTGGATTCCAATGATATGACATTAGACATCTCTATGCATATTCTGGTCCCAGCAACGGAACCATTTGTTGGCTTGTTGGGACCTGACCCAAGTTCGGAGTTAATTAGCCAAACAAATCCCTACACTACTAGACCTTTCGGCAACAGCCCGCAGTGCGAGGACTAAAGTCTCACTCGAAGAAGTATGGGAGGATGCTGGAACCAGGTTTCCGCACCCTTGAGATGTCTGAGGTGTCGATTTAGTCCAATTGTGCCTAGCTTTGCGCAGGTTACTTCGCGCACTTTCCTGACCTACGATACCTTTGCGATCTATTATAATTGTCATTCGCGCAACCCTAAACAGGGGCTGAGATGCTTTCGCTGCGCTATTTTCCCAAGTTACACTGCGTATCTTACTTATCTTCTTACAATCGTTAGTTAACTTCGCGTAAACAGATACTTTATCTCACATTTACTTAATCAACACAATCAGATATGTTCGCGCACCGTATAAATAATAGACATGCAATTTATACCCAATATATTTAGTTGAGAAAACAGGAAATAATTACACATAATTGATATGAAAACTTCTCTTTATTAATTCTTCCATAGTTACAGACTCCACTCACCCTGCGCACTCAGCTGCAGGGGTCCATGCACTCAACTGCAGACTATTAGGCCTTTGCTGACTCAGTTACAGAGCCTTCTCCTACTCTACGACCCAAAGAATCAATTTTACACTTAGATCTTCTGCTATGCTTCTATTCCATCATCCTTCATTGACTTAGATTGAATGATTTACAACTTAGAGCCTCACTCTATTTATACAATCCCATGGTCCGTGGACCATGGGTAGATCTCTAAAGCCAACATTACATTACAAAATTGAGGGTGGACAACCCTATGACTCATTTACAAACTTCACGATCCGTGCCCACAAAATGCAGAGTCTTTACATCAGATTTACAACTTCTAACCCAAAACTGGGCTTTACGCCCCAAAACTTTCCTTGGGGGATCCCGTGCCCAACACATGGAAAGTTTGAAAATTTATGGAAAGGACCGTATAGAATATTAGCTTTCAGAGGAAAGAATTCTTATCTGTTGGAGGAAATGAATGGGCAAGATTATTCCGAAGGAGTGATCAATGTAGGCTTCTCAAGCACTACTATACTTGAAGAAATTTTTGCAAATTTTCATTACTATCTTATATACCAGTTTACTTTTCATCTCCAAGTGTGAAATGGCTATCATAGGAGTTTGAAGCATGAGGAGAAGGCCATAAGGCTTCTTTGATCAAATGCTAGTTTTATTTTTCTTTTAGGGTCATGTCATGTTAGATAGTCAATCTGTTTTTAGTTTGAGTTTAGTCTTTTTCATTTTGACTCCATTGCCCAATGAATAAGGCTACTTAGTCTACAGTGTTCTTGACACCTCCAAGGAGCTTCCATCCCTAGCTGGAGCCAATGTTAGTGCCTATCAGTCATGTCAATCACCGGTGATCAAATGTTCTCTTACAAAGTTTTTGTTAGGGTTTCAGGTCAAATTTTTATAGTTTCAAAGAGCTTTTCAATAATAAAAAAATTGGTCACTGATTAGGAAGGTCAGTCTTTACTATTCCTTTTAGTAACATGGTCAAATAACACCATTTTGGTCAAGTCAAATCATTGTTAGAACATTCCCATAGTCATTATGGTCATAATTCATCTAATAAGCCCATGCTAGCTCACCAATAGGTCAATAGGTTAATTTCTGAAAACTGATCATTTCACTATTGAGATCCATTTTATAAAGGAATAGTAAAGGTTAAGTTGATAATCAAGGTTTTAAATCATGTTTTTATTTCATTTTCTTGAATGAAATACTTTCATAAAAGTCATGAAGTTGCAAAGTGTCCAAATCAAGTTACAAAGGTCATGGTGGGTCCATTACCCCTTGTAAGAGAAAAATCGATTTTCTAAAGTTATAAAAGATTCTCACTCACTCTTTATTTACTCATTCCATTTTCCAACACTCCACTCCACCCAATAAGGTCAAAATTTCCTAATAAGGATAATTTTTTGCATGCCAAAGTTGAGTTCCTCTTTTGTGTTGCACAAATACTCTTGTTGTGCTACACAAATGCCTAGCAACTACTACATTTTCATTCCAAGGCTATAAGATTCTTGTAGTGATTTATTCCACCATTTTCAAAGTGTGTTGTAGCAAATACAGGTTGGTGATATCCCATGAAACTAAATAATCTCTTAGTTCTATTAAAAGTAATTTCGATGCTTCATTTCCCTCTCTTAGGGTTTTGAAAACAATCTTCAAAGATTTAATGATTTCCATGTTGAATTGTTGTTAAAACTTGTATCCTACTATTCATACACCTTCTTCTATCCTAATCATACCTTCCTAAACACCCTCCATCAAACTCACCCTCAAATTCCATCATTTTCACCTAAACCCTCAACAGAGCACACTTTCTAAACCATTGGACTGTGTTTCTCTTATTTGAAACCCTTCCCCTAACCCAAATTCTAAAATTTAACCTTCCTTAGCTCTCTAAACTCCCTCACTATGCCCACAAATTTTCCCAGTATTTTTCTATCTCCTTATCCCTTTAATTTCCCTAAATTTCCTCACAGCTATAAAAAATACCCTGTTTTCCTACAAGCAAAACCCTAGTTTCTCTCCTAAGAGCTAGTTGTTATCATGGAATTTGAAACCTCTGAACAAAAGAGGCATAGAGGAGGACATGTCATCAGATATGAACCCACATCAACTCAAGAGATCTTGTCATCTCCCTTCATTAGAAAATCATTTGAAGATGCAGGTTGCCTTACATTTTGCTAGAGAATTGAGAAACTAAAGTTTCATGATCAACTGACCAGTTCTTTTGCCACCAAATTGAGAAAGGATAAAGTGACTATAACAGGAGTTGAATTTAGTGTTCAAGGAAAATCATCTCCACAACCACATGTATTCCAAATACTGCAGAAATTTGGTTCAAGAAACAATACATTAACATTCAAAATTACAAGATGTACCTAAAAGCACCATATAAGACAACTCCAAAATATGTTTTTTGATTTAGACACTTGCTTGAAAGACATGCCCCTCTCATGAAATTGATCATCAAGTACTTTACATGTGAGGGTAGGTATTCAAGGTTGTATAAGTACCATATGAGGTTGTCTTACTATCTATATAAAAGTCTAATAAAAATGATAGAAATGGTACAAAGGCTGGGAGAAAATCATCATACTAGTCTATTTCATCATGGCTTGGTGAAAGTGCTACTTTGCCATCAATTAGCACAGGTAAATTTGTCTTGGGATAGATTTTCAAATTCAGCTTTTCCTCCATCTTCTCCAGCTATATCTAGTCATGAATCAACACCTCCAAACTCACTAATGAAGCAAGAGGTTGCTTCTTCAAGCAAACCTATGAAGAGGAATTACAGGGCATAAGTAATTAAGACATACTCTAGAGGTGAAAGGCTTGTGTTTTCTCTAAAGATTGTTGAAAGGGCCAAGCCTACAACATGTGAACAGAGAGCATCCTCATAGCATGAGGAATTCACTCATCCAGGTATCAATGTGTCAGAGGTGGAGAATGGCCATGAGGACAGAGTTGAAAATCAAATCATCAGGGATAAAGAGGATGAGATCAAAAGGTTGGAAGGAAATTTGACATAGGAAAATGCTTTAATAGCATGTTTGCAACAATAAAACATGCAATTGAAAGTAAACCAAATGATCCAAGACCAACAAGCAACCTATTCAAAGAAAGAAGATGTAAAGGGAAAATCAGTGGCTTAGTGGAAATTTTCAAAAGGAAAAGGAAAGAAAAGCACATCAAGGAGACCAAGAACAAGAGCTTTTAAGAGAGCCCTTGAGCTACAAAAGGAAGTTCTCCACTTAGAGGTCTCATCACTGTGGATGACCTAATCACTAGAGAAACCAATGTAGATAGTATATTGGCTTGATAAGGTCAATGACCACCTAGAGAAGCTCCTTAAGAAGGAAAGTAGGGACAATAACATAAAAATTCATATGGCTATGAATTACTACACAAGAAACAAGGTATCCTAAGTCAAAATCAAACATTTCAAGAAGAAGCTTAAGGAAACCCTAACAAGCCAAAAGGACAAAGAAAAGCTTGATCTACTTACTGAGGCCTCTCTCATGGCATGATATATCATATGATGGTTTCACTTGGTAATTTTGAGAAACATTTGAGAAAATTTTGTCATTTTGAAATTTTTATGGTTTCTGGCCTATTTTAAAACAGAAAGGAAATTATTTGTGCAATGCCTTGGCGCTACAATTTCTCCACAACCATCCAAATGCCAAAACATTTATATTTCTAGATAGGTAATCATCCCTACATGTTAGCTATCCACGTTTACAAGCTTTTCAGTAGACAGATTTAGAGAAATTGCTCAAAAACAGGTCAAAAAATCACTTTCTACCACTATTTTGAAGCAGGCGCTACGCAAATAGGAGTAGTCTTGGGCAAAACAGTGTTTCTCCTAGATGGAATGTCCAAATCACTTGCTTGAATAGTCAAATGACAACTAGACACTCACATATTTCCAATGAGCTATCAATTTCTCAATTTGTAGCATGGAAAGGCCTCCAAAATCCTCCTTCAATATGGTGCTATGAAAATGCCTGAGTGCGCTACGCAAATGCCTGAATGGGCTATGCAAATGCCTGTATTAGTCTTTTCTCAGCATGTCTTCACCGTATCTTTATTTGATGATGTAATTTCAGTAGTTTTAAGTATAGATGATGTAATCATGAATAAATTAGCATGATAGGATCTTTTTATGTTTAATTAGGCCTCATAAATGAAGAAAAACGCAAATCAAATTCTAATAGAAGAGTTTGTTTTTTACCTTCTCACTCTCACTTGTTGGTTGCGATATTCTTGGAAACTATTCCACCACTCATGGATTCGACCCCTGAAGGTGGGGAAATGGTTTATATTAGTCTATATGTATCGTTTTCTCAGTTAGAGAGAAGGGTTGGACATTTGAGGAGAGAGCTCTTGGAACTTGTGCTTCAACTTTTTTAGGAAATCAAAGAACAATTGTAGCTATTATCTAGGAATTCTTGTGCAGTGAGTTTGTGGCCTTCTTTATTCTCTGTTATAGTTTCATATGATATATATCCATCTCTTATTTATATTCATGAGTTTCTTCAATGATGTTTCCTAAGTTTATAAGCAAAATTCTTGTCTTTAAGCTCCGTTTTGATGGAATTATCACTATATGTTACTTGCTTTCTAGCTTAATGAATTCATAACATGTATGCTCATTAAGTCTTCTTATTTCTTCTGAAACACTAAACTACACTGACAAGCCTTAAGCCATCACAAAATTACTGTTATCTTGCTCCTTTATATTTCTGATGTTGTTACCCTTTGATCCCTTGACCTAGTTACCTAGTTTTCATCCCTTGTTCAACATCAAAACCCTAAATTTTCAAACCTATCTGAGCCTAAACATATCTAGCCTAAAATCCTTTTATTTTCGCATCAATTCTTTGGTTGTGATCTCATAGAGAGAGCCCTCTCTACTTTGGTAGGGCTAGCTACAGAACTAAAAGCTTAGTCTGTGGTTACCTTCGTCGATTCCTCTCAGCCCAGGAAATTATGGGGGATAATAGTTACAATGCCTCAAAGTCCTGATAACTATTAATATTCACAAGAACATCATAGGTTACTCCTAAAAAATAAATCATTCTAGAGGCAGAACCAAAAAAAAGGTGCAACCCACTATGCAAAAAAAGTGAGAGAAAAGTTGCACACAGTCTAGTGAAAGAGTAGAGCCACAAGATGAAAGCATATCCAATCATCCTGAAAGTGGCCATAGAAGTAGAAAATAGGAGGAAATAGAGGAAGTAGGAAGAAGAGATGAAACATAGGGAAGAACAAGAGTACAAAATATTATAAGAATAAAGGAAGAAATAAGAAAAAGAAGAAAGCTAGATAATAGGAGAAGAAGAAGCAACACAGAAAGAGGCTAAAGAACTAGAGAATAATAGACTACTAGAAGAGGAGAACAAACAATTGTAGGAGAAGTAATTTTCTCAAGAAATCGAAGAACTGATTGTGATTCAAGACATGGAGGTGGAACCAAATCTACTAAACCAAGATGTGGATCTTATGTGAAGCACTTAGTAGGTCACCATTCAATCTCCCCCTCCTCCGACTACAGAGCAAGCTCCAAGTGAAGAAGAGGAAATCATTCCTCTTGATGATGGTCTAGTCATGGATATGTATAATCTAACTTGTGATGATATTCATAAGAATATTGTACAAGAGATAAAGAAACATTATCTGAGCGATATTACATCTCTTACAATCATTACAGAAAGGGTGATTGTAACAGATATAAGGAGAAATCCATAAGCCATTTCTAAAGCCAACTTGTACTTTGCATGTGATACCAAGTAAAATATGCAGTCTCTCATGGCCGAGGATAGGCAGATGGAAAAGAACTTGTAGGATCCAAGGAAACAAATTGATCAACTCCAAGTAGAGGTCCAGAAAGAAACTCCTGCACAAGTATATCTAGAAAAACTTAAGGTAGCCATACTTGGTGAAGTATTGGCATTGAGAGAAACCATGCGGAGCCTTTATAAGGAGCTTGTCACAATGCATAAAGTAGTTGTACACTTCCACAACATGAAATAGAAGTGAAAATATAATGCAAATCACTCAAGGTTTTCCATACAACCATCGTTGTCGTGCATGAGTGGTCAATGCAACAGAAACAAGAACTGTACGAATTAGAAAAGAAATCAAGGCATCAGGCAAAGTTAGAGAAATCACAAGTTTGAATGATCATCTAGAGTAACAAACAACTTGCCTCATTCATTGCCAACATTCAAGCCTCATATGCACAATTATATAATAGTGTGGATTTTATCGTGAAATCACACAAGATCCCTTCAGTTGGCTCACTCATTGAAGCCAACTACAAGAATCAAGTTAGGCAGGAGGTTGAATAATAATTAGACGAACTCAGAAAGATCACTTCCAAGGAAGATTTAGAGGTGAACATGAATAATATGCAGAAGTACATCCGTGGCCCTAGCTAGATCAACACCATTTTGCTTCTCCTGAAGAATGAAATTCAGACTGGTTCTAAATCAATCTACCTGGATGCAATGGAGGCTAGAGTCCACTTCCAACTTGATCCCATCACACAGTTTGGGGAATTCATCACACATTACAAATCTTGGCACCATTATATGACCGAGAAACTACAATTTGAAGTGGTTGAGCTAGAGTTTCCCTTAACTCAAGCTTAACTTGTTTTGTCTTATTATGTTATCTATTTGACTCTACCCTCTTTTGTCTTACATGGGCATGAGAAATATTGTAATATTTTTTGTAATTAATTGTAAGTGATATTCCAAATGTGAATTATGGAATGTGAAGAGTCATTTTGTAATTAATTCTTTAGTTCATGGTTGAAGGAAGTCAAATAGTATTGGGGGAAGTCAAAGAGTCGCAAACGGAGATGAATAGTCACCCCTTTTGTTATAAATATTACCTCATTAGTAATGTAAAAGGATTTTGGTTGAGCTTTTGGCCGAGGAATAGAATATTGGGAGTTTTGATCCTTGCCTTCTTTGTAGCATAGAGGGATTATCTTTCTTTGGAGGAGCAGGTGTTGGCTTCATGTTCATTATTGGAACTAGTGGTTTGTTAATGATATATGTATGCTCGAACTTTCAATTTAATAAAATCTTAGAGCCAACACATGTTCATGCATATGTTGTGAATATAATAGGATTATTTCTATTATGTTTGTAATCTATGTTATTTCATTTATGCTAATGCTTACGAACTATTTGATTTTCATTATTATGAATCTTGTTGAATGTGTGTTGTTGTATATTTCCACTGTGGTTAACTTGTGAACTATTTTTTAGGCTAACTTGTTATTCCTTTTATGCTTGTGTGTTTCTTTCAAGTTGCATATTATTACAGGCTTCTAAGGGCCTCACTTGCTTTCCCTTTGTCGTGTTAGAACCTTTCATGCAATGCACTTGACCCTTCACAAAGTTATACACTTGTTTTACCAAAGTCACATACATCATTCAGTGTGTTATTGCAGCCAAGGCATAGCACTAAAACCCACTATTTCAACAACCAGGTTGTATTCGGGATGGGGTTTATATTCTAAATAGTGTTAGGTCTTATTGGGACTTCATATCGAGGAGACCCCCTGAAGGTTGGAAGATCCAACACTGTCAACAGGTTGGTAGTCAATTCTCACTTTCACTAGTCAGTACTATGGATTGTTCATAGGTGCAATAGAGGTTTTATTGTGTTTTATCCTCATCAAGATTCAAATTTCATTACCACAGTTTTGCAACAGACTTTGTTACTTACTAATTTGAAATGATCATAAGTTAAAACTGATGTAGAATTGATTAGCCATTATTGAATTGTATGTTAGCTGAAAGTGTGGAAATCGAGAGAAAACTGCTTGAGAAGAAGAATTTACGATAGTTGATTAAACATAAATAAGATGCATAACATAGTGAAAATAGTAAAAACACAACGATACTAGACAACAAAGTTGATTACGGATTTCGTCCCTGGTGGACTACGTCTCTGGGTCCGCCTTCAAGATGGGCGACTGCTTTATTAGGATTGAAACCAAGGAGTTCGATTACACAAATAATATACCAGACTGAATGTGCATTCAGGAACTTCTAATCATTGTTAAAAGGAATCTCTCTGAACCAGCTTTCCAACGCCTGTCCCGGTTCCCAATTCTGACTCTGGATGCTCCTGTTACACTGAAAACAAAACTGCCTATGACCTCTAGAATCTGCATACAAAAACCAAAACCACCAATCTCCAATTCAATGAACAAAAACTACCTTTTACAGGCCTAAAAATACATTCAAACTCCTTTGGTTGAATTCAATATGAATTGGTTTCATTTTGGATGGGTTTGGGGCCTCAGTCTAGTTGTGAAAGGACACCTAGGGTCATTATCCATGGTCCTCAAATTAGTTTATACCAAAAAATTCAACAAAACCCATACAAAACTTTATATTAAGCCATTAGCCGTTGGCGGCTTACTAACCAGGCATAGGAGGTTGGTTGTTGCATGTGACTAGTCCCAGTCTAACCAAAGGCTACCACCTAGTGGTTAACCTCCGGCGATTCCGCTATCAATGCTTAGGCGGTTCCGGTTGTGTTCTCATGCTGACAACTATCTGACGGTTCTCCTCTATAGTTTTCTCGACCACGGTTACATTAACTCTGTGGTTACACTAAACTCCAATGGCTAATCTAGGCCTGCTCATATGTAACGGTCTTCTCAATTAACTTCCCACCTGCCCGAAATTCAATATATAGGCCTGATCCCTAATTTGTGATAAGATCAAAAGAAAAGGTCTAAAAGAGCCATTCCGCCTCTGTCCAGTCAATGAAAAAAAGAGCATGGCTAATCCCAAGCCACGGTTACATAACTCGTCTCTTTCCGATCACATGTTTTTGCCTATACCTGTGGTCTCCGATGGGGTTAGACTCCGCAGTTAGGACTGATAGTTTGTAATTGCGATGTTTTAATTATAATGTGAATGGGTCGAGGCTTTTAGAGCATAGGTTTTATGGCTTTAGACTTAGGCAATGTATTTTCTAATACATAGCTGTAATGTATTGCGGTTCGATAGGTATAGAGCTTTAGGGTTTAGGTTTTTAATGATTTGTTAATGCATAGATTTGATAGGTTTAGGGTTAAGGTTTGGGATTATGTGTATTAGGTTTTAGGATTACATTATTTTATTTTTAAAAACCCATGTCCAACACATTGTCACAATGTGACATAAAACCCAAATACATATTGTCGACAAAGCTTCTTTTGCGACGACATCACATGACGATGAACCATATTGAACCCCTACAACGGAAGACACACCCATGTCGATGATCAACCTGCGAGTGGACGACAAAACCCAAATCCTGCAAGGCGAATGACAAACACATGTCGACAACCAAATCCTGGTGGAATTGGTAACAACCACATGTCGACAACCAAGTACAAAACCATCACCATGAAAACCATTAACATCACCTGAATAACCTGAACCATAATCAACATTGTCGAAACTGAGTTGAATGATGATGACGACACGGAACACTGACAACGACACTGAACATTGACGATGAACCTGTGCAATTGATCTGACAAGATCCTCCTGGATCACCTACTACCCTTCCATGTGGTTATAAACATGCATCATGCATTTCATGCCAAAAATACTCTACTTCATATATCATTATTGTTAGGACTGTACCTGAGATGATGCCCACTAGTAGTATACCCCGATTTATTTACCTCTTTCCAATTCCAAAAAGGCACCACTATTTCAACCTTCAGCACTGACACCACTTATAACATCCCCTAGTAACCTTGCATGAAAATGCATGGAGTTAGAATTTTTTCACAATTTACCCACGGGTAACTATCCAAAATACTATTCTAGATTCCTCAATAACCATTAGATAGAATCTTCATCATTACATAGAGTAACTTTAGTAAGGAATAGTAAATGACATAACCATTAACAACCACAGTTGTAGCATATTAACGTAAACTTTCTGATGTAACCTGGCATCGTTTTCATGATTCCTTTAACTAGATTTCTTAATCACATACTTGATATTATAAACATTCAACGCATGCAAGGAATCCACATCATAAAAGTAGCACAATAGGCATCCACATCATTAGACATTGATATACCCTAAAAACCCCGTAGGGTGAAAACCAAACATTTAATTTAATTATTAAACGCTCGTGAGGGATTTCACCCCTCACTCAATGGTTATAAGGGATTCCATCCCTTGACCATTGTTATAAAATATTACAAAGAATGTAATCTCAAAAACAACGCTATTACAATAATCATGACATCATTTACCTGCAAACCCTTTAGCATTGTGTCTTTAAGGCTTGGTTCTTCCCATCAGTGGATTATCCTACAACTAACATTCCTATAATCTACATAGACCACTAACTTATTTCCTACCATAATCGTAAAAATAATCCATATTTATATGTCACGGCCTTTTCCTATAGCTGCTACTATTAACAACCTTTGATATTGTGATTAAATCAAGTATTAATCAAACCAATTCATCAATCTATACTAGTGGTGTTTCACCATCTATTCACGTACATTCATGAAATGAAAACAAAATATCATTACACGCTTCCTTTAAAAAAACTGCATACGCATTATTAATAAGCATATAATCATCAATGCATGTTTATAAACAAATACCACATTAACTAATATTCCCCTCGCATATGCACATATTCTTGCAAGGAAAATCACTACAATTGTCTACTGAAATTCCTTTAAAAGGAAACTAACACATTAGTTATGATATTTGTGCATATGAATTACAAAAGGTTTATCAAAATAACTATCCCTTCAGCTATTACTTTTGGTGCATGAAAATACGTAAGGAAAGCTAACACAATGAATGTTATTGCTATGCATGCAAATGCATATACTCTCCAAGAGGATATTTTCCAATGTAGGCTAACACATCATGTTGTCGTTTCGCATAAGTGAATGTATATTATTTCCAAATGAAATCTAAAACAAATCTTGCATGCATATACATATTATTCCAAAAGAAACTAACATAATAATTATGATAGCATAAAAGTAATCACATATAATTTTTCTAAAGAAATCTAGCTCAATAGTTCTTCTATCCATGCAAAGAACATATCTCTATAACACAATGACTATTCTTTGTGCATGCAAGAGCTTATCATAATAGCCTTTATTTAATGTATGCAACACAAATTCCCTTCTCTAGAATTCTACCATCGTTAGCTATTATTTTCATGTAAACAAATACATACTTATTTTTCAAAAGGAAGTTAATATAGCCTCATTTCTCTATCTTTCTACATGCAAGTTTCTCTTGCTTCCCTTTCAATAAATTACCATGGATAACCATATTTTATGCATAAAAATCAGGAAATAATAACAAGGTTAAATTAACAATTTATTCACCTAAATCAAGAAATTGACACAATTCATCTAGCTAGACAATCTTTTCAAGAGATTATTTTTTTCAAGAAAATTAACATAATAAATTTCTTTATCTACATGCATAAAAATATTTTATATATCACAATGACTACCATTTTGTGCATGCAATGTGTGTTTTTTCTAGCACAATTACCCTTACTTCAAAGCACATAATCTTTTCAAGAAACAATCATGTGTTCTTGTTCTTGTATGAACAAGATTCATATGCACCTTTCAAGAAAACAATATTTATTTTTCCTCAATTCATGCACAAAACTCCTATGCAATCTTTCTGCACTCAAATCGTTGTAGTATTTAAATAACCAACATAGGTAATATATGCATACAAATTCTCGAAAACCCTTCCAAGAAAATTAATCTAATTAACCTTTCTCTTTTCTTTTTCACAACCCACGAAAATATTTTTCACAAATTATCATCTTTAATCCATCTTCATTTTCGAAAAAAATAACCTAGATAACATGGATACTATATTTTCTTACCTAAAATGCACATGAAATATATTTTTTTTTAAGGAAGAGAAGGGTTACTTTTCTTTTCGATTACATCTCATTTTCTAAAATGTCGTCCACGAGTTGCATACCTGCAACCTAGCTCGAGTTTGGATTCAAGCATGCAAGGTGAATGGTGCTCATACAAAACCAGAAAGATTTCGGATGAAGAGATTTGATTTCTTATAGGGCTCATGAGAGTCTCTCCTTTAGAACGGTTGTATGCTTTCTTATAATAGCTTACAAAACTCTATAATGTGAAGGGTGTATTGCATAGTTATCACAAAACAACTCGCAGGCCTCTTCGATTTTTACAAACAAGACCATTCAAGGTATTAGATGTATGGATGGAAAATTTCATGTATTCTTCAATGAATACTTTGATAGAAGCTCCCTCTCCCAATAGAAATCAATCCATTTTTAATGATAGCTCACTCTCTCCTCATATCACTATACACATTACCTTTTTTTTATGTCCACCCATACATTGAAGCATTTTCTTGGTTTGTTTCAATTACTTACCAACTAATCAAAACGGTGTTGATGGAAAATTGTTTCGTTAGACATGGCAAAATAATATTTCCATTGTGAATGCTAATGTGAATACACTGGCGTAGGTATATTGAATTTTCTATGAACTATCTCTAGCTAATTTTATAACAAAATATATTCCACTCAAACTCAAAAAACATTTTAGAATATTAAAATGATTCCAAATGGAATATTTTGTGACTTGCGTCAAAGTGTGTTGATTTTGCAATATTTTGTCGATTTTTGCCATTTTATTCAAAGTTTCGATAAAATGCTTAATATTCCTATTTTTCCATAAATTAAAAAGTAATTTTCTAATTTTCTGTAAATGTTATTCCTATTTTTTTATTGGATAAGTTTTGATGGGACATAATTTTCATGGTGGAGGGTGCATGACAAATAATTTTAAAAATTGAAAAAAGTCTAGTTCTGTGAGTGGTTATTTCATCTGTGAGTGCTCTGACACTAACATTGACATTGTCACAGTTATGTTATTTGTTTGCCCAATGATGTCAGAACTGACATGGTTGTAGGTCCTTTACATAAGGAGGGGAACAAGAACAAAATTCCAATTAATATTGGTGGAACTTTCCTAGTGCAAAGCTTTCATCACCCACAACTCTAGTGAAGGAAATGATTATTCTGAGATAGCATACATCCCAAATTTATGCAAACTATAGATCAACAATTTAGCCTTCACCTTCACCAAGGAAAGATAAATAACACCCATCGAATAAATATGTTATTTCAATCTATCTGTTACAAACAACTAAATAGTGGATTCTCCTATGCCTACTACCTCGCTTGGATCAAATGAAATATTGACCAGTTTACAATAAGCATCACCCCAAAAATGTGCTCAATTTCTCAAAGCATTTTACATTAAATTTTCCTTTCGAAAATTATGAAAATATGAATAAACCACACCATAATGACTTATCTTTATAAATATTTTTAACAACTAATCACAAAGACAATACATATTCTTAACCTTAGAAGCATAATAAACCTAATATCAATTGCATTGTATTTATATTATCAATAATCACAGAAATAATCTTAATGTGTCCATATAGATAAATTCATTTTAATATTTCTAACTTTGAATTTCTGTGTTCGTTTTTTTCGAGGCTAACACCAAGGTAAGCCCTCAATATATTTAATCCTGCTGCAATTGAACATACCTGATGAGGTGCTAGCTTGCCTCTTGTGTGAAATAGGAAACTGATATTTGGGAAGCACAAAAAATCAAAAAATATGGAATTCAACGAGCACGAAACTATATAAATAAATATAAATCATTTATAAATGTGGGAAGGTTGAATCTCGGGGCCTGTGTTATCCACACTCTAGGAAGTTGCTTTATATAGTGATTTTTCAAGCTAAACGTGGATTCTAATCTCATCGAAGGACTCCATTATGGAGCCCAAGATTTGAATGCCATTAGTGTACACTAGTTATTGTTGTCTTTTCCATTTGGGTACATTCAATAACATGTTTTTTATTCGTCACAGATCCTGTATGTAATGATCATCCTAATGATTTTCCTCTCTAGTAGGTTCGGCATGCGAGTTGCACAATGAATTATTTTTACCCGATGCGGTTTGCGCACACATTGGTGAGGGACAATGAAATTTCCGCACGCCTCCCAGTGATTTAATTTTCTTTCCAGAGTAGGGATAGGGGATTATTTATTGATATTTTTTTTTCCGAATGATTTAGGTAGATATTCATGGCCATCTTCTTATTTTATCTAGAGTTTTAGTTGGTTTCATTTATTTCCTTGTTTATGGCGGTATTTACTATTTTTAGCAGTTTTTCGAGTCCTCAATTTCGGGAGTAGTTTTGACCCCTAAATGAATTTGTTTAGGTCCGCAACATACCCACGGTCGTAATCAAAGGCCTAAAACAAATCCTATAGTACTCGAATAGATATCTCCAACGAGGTATCGTACGCACTAATCAAATATAATATAACCAAGTTACGACCTTGGGAAGTTGGTTGCCTAACTAACCCCAAGCAAGCCCACAAACTATTGGTGTTCCATCTCCTAGGGTCAGGGTTTTGGTTTTTTATAGTTTTCCCTTGTTGTTCAAAATAAAAAGGTGCTTGATCCTCATTGTAACAGAGTTCAGAAGCATGTAGCGGCCACATCTCTTCTCAGAGATAACCTACCATCGCCCGAGCTAGTTTATTTACATTCTCTATGTAAGCATATTTCAGTTGTTTTATATTAATGGAATAGAGTGTTATTTATGCTGCATCTATGTATTTATAGTTATATTTGTATTATTGATGTTGCATCTTTACATTTATGGTTATATCTGTATCCCGTTTCATTACATTTTAAGTTCGAATCATCGAATATCTTAACGAGGAAAGCAAGAAGGTTTCAATGTGGAAGCTTAATGTACGATGATTGTGCCATTTGTCAATTGACTTGGTAATTTGGTGTTAGTTTTAACCATAACGTTGAATTAAGGGAAAGTTGACATGTTCAGTTCTAGATTACCACCCAATCCACTGTTGGAAATTTTTTTTGGTGGGTTTTTTTCAATGTAATTGTGACATGTAGAGGATCTTATGGCTTTAAGTGGAACAATGTTGTGTGAAATTTCATTGTGTGGAGGAACTTCTGCACAAAACACTTCTGCACAATATTTTTAATATGAACTTCTGCCTATACATTGATGCCATGACTGATAACAGAAAATTTGTTAAATCTATTGAAAGGTGGATGTATTATAATTGGCATAGCTTAAATCATACATAATAAAACTGTGAAACATGTTTCCTTGATATCAGCTCACCCAATTTGGAAAAACCATGTGGCTAGTGGGAGAATTATTGCAAGTAGGTGATACCAACACTTCAAACTTCAACTTTTTCTAACAAGGGATCTCAATTTATATATTAATTTAAAAAGGTCAACTAAATCATCTAAACACGTGGAATTTCAAATTTCCCAGCAGAGTTATGACTGATGGCACATTGTGCATTTCCACATAGCAATATGTATGTTCATAAGTGATATTTATGTTGTTTTTGTATAGAACGAGCCTTTTTTTTGGATATTTATGTTGTTTTTTAAAACCTTTTTCCATATCTACTTCAACATAGATTTAGACATAGGAAAGCATGTCTTCATGAGGCTTTGCGTGCTCAATATATTTACCTAAACCATTCCCCATAAAGTTGAATGTTTCATCATTCTAGCAATGTAGAGGGAGGAATGAGAGCTTAGCCCAAATAGGAACTGCTAAAGGCGCATCATTCTTTGAATAAAAATCTAGACACCATTAATGTAAGTACAAACCTTGGGCGTCCATGAAGTAGGGACAGTTGTGGAAACTGGGATCTCAATTTGACTTATGTTTGAAAAGGAAGGTAAAGAAAATTTGGCCATAAAAAGAAGTCAAAATTGGCATGAGATGAAAAACCTTCAGTTTTAATCAATCCAAGAGTTAAAGTAATTTTGAGGAGGGACAGATGGCCATAAATTGTCATACTAATCCCCTTTCCACTAGCTTGATAGAAATTGGTTGAAATTGGGCCATATGGACTAAAATATTTGGTATTTCATCCAACTTCTTGACAAACCTAGAGTGTTTGGTGTGAGGGGTCAATGAACTTCCAATTATCAATGCATTAAAGGATGCAATGTTAGGTGTTGGAAT
>APFE031049672.1:60957-98358 GCA_000404065.3 Pinus taeda | reverse complement strand
GGACATTTATTTCTTGACCAGACTCCCCCCCTCGGGGTTGGTGGGGGACATGCATCCGGTGTTGCCTCATGGGAGGAACATCAGAGAGTTCGTCGATCGCCAATGTCCACGTGGTGTTCGTGTGAAGGGAACAACCATCCTGATTAGTGATCTAAAGAGGCTAGAGACACGAGCTATCATTGCAGCAGTGCTACGAATTTTGGACAGCAAGGCATTCAGCCACCTCACTGGTGGGAAAATGGTGCTTGTTGAGAGTGTTTTGGAAGGGACCTACTATAGGTGGGCCCAAATGATGATTTCATCGGTGACACGACAACTGAGTCTATGTAGGAGACAGGTGAACCATGACTGTGCATTTGGTACAATGCTATGTTCTTTCTTCTTTGAGAAGATACCTGCCATCCACCCTCATGTACAGATCCTGGATAGGGGCCCACAAGAGCCCAGGATTCACTGTTGGGGGTGGCTACTGTGGAGAGGGGGAGGAGGGAGGGTCGAGTGTGTGTTCTGACCTGAATTTTTTGCACACTGGGATCATATGCCCCTATACATAGATGATTACCCCTATAGTGGGATAAACTAACAAGGTGATCCTGACCTACCACTTTGACTCGGACAAGCATGGAGACTAGACAGTAAGTGTTAAGTTGCTATTTTTATAGTGCATTTCATATTTTTATCACATGTATGTGGTACTAAGTTTAAAATATGTGGTATGTAGATATAGCACCGGTGAAACCAACAGGATACGCAGGCTGAGCTAAAACACCTGGGGCTGCAAATCAGAGAACATCATCATCATGCCAAGGTCCAAACAATGGTGCTCTACTCACTTACATATGTGGTAGATGTGATGTGATCCTGCCTAGAGTTTATGAGCATGGATGACATGATCTAGAATATTAGTACACAGATGAGTGTACAGGTATTCCCTTAGAGCGGCGAGGGATCATGCAGCGCATGGTGATGGTCGGTCGGGAAGTACGTGATCTATGGGCAAGTGGAGCAGAGACTTTGGCGCGAGATCTGCCGAACAATGAATAGGGACAAGGACATGTGGGTCCCTTTGTTTTGATTTTTGTAACATGCTATGGGCATGTCAGATGTATTTAGAGCTATGGGTTCCAAACAATTATATGATTTATGTGATACAGAATGTGATTATGCATCTTTTATATATATGTGACGATGATGGTTCGCTATGTGTTTTGTTTATGGTTATCTTCTATGGTATACGCATGAGAAATTCCAATATAGAATGTTATTTTCAATGGTATCTACATAGTTATTTTGGGCTCTATGAACATGACTCAAAGTAATGGTTTCAAATTCACATACCAACATCTTAACTCATAGATATTTTCTAAATAGGACTTGGTTATGCACATGACACACACCATTCAATTGCATGAAAAGCAGCAAGGAAACTAAACGAGCATGAAGATGAAGGATGCGATGAGCAAGGGAATCGACTAAAAAACCTATCAATGCATCATATTTGGCCTGGTTATTGGTGGCAGATCCAATGCACATGCTGTTAGAATGAACTAACGTATGCAAGGGGGTGAAAATGGCCCATGCTGCCAAGGCTAGATTTCTAGAGAAGAGACTTGCACCGTTGGCAAAACCGATAAATCCTTATGAAAGGTGAAAAAGACAATAAATGAGATGATGCAACCTACCTAAATGCATGACAGAAATAAATACATGCAAATCAATGGGATATTCTATGGATAAAATTTCCCGAGGTAGAGTGTATTGCGAGGATTAGGAAGAAGTTGGCCTTTGAAACCCTCTACAAGATATGCCCCCTTACCCAAGTCCTTACGAATGATGTAAGGTCCTAGCCATAATGATGAGTGAGACAACGACAAAGGATACAATCAACACTATGACAATAAAGTTCATGCCGGTGAGAAGATAATGAGGGGCCTGGTATCGGATATATCATTGATCATCACAAGTAATATGGGGGGCAAACTTTTGGGTTTGCAAATATGGAAGGAAGTATGCACGATGGTGCATATCATCCCAAGGGTAATCATGGGTAGACATGGCTTCCATGATGTCCTCATCATAATGGAAGATGGGTGGATAGGAGGAATATTGACTACTTGATGCAGTGGCAGTAACTAGTGCATCATCCTAAGAAAGAAGGTTCACATACACATCATTTGAAATGGTAGATGATGAGCTAGTATATGGAAGATCTACCAATGTTGAGACCCCGTTTTTTGAGGAGGGAGGTTTAAGAGAAGCGTGCGCAGGAACCTCAAAGAGGTTTTCCTATGAGGATCTCAAGCATGACGACAGGTAAAGGATATGGATTGTAGAGTCTGTCATCGCAACATTGAGGGGAGGGATCACGATGGTGGGACTAGATTCCCCTTGTTCTAGTGTACTAGTGGTATCAGAATTGACAGGTAGAGGAGTAGATGATCCACTACAAGTGGCCTCGAAGTCACAAAGCACATGAAGGCAATCACGAAATTCATTGAGATGAGGGAAACAATGGGAATAGTGGTCGTAATGATCGCGTAAAGCACATGAGTTATTTGTACATAATGATTTAAATTTCTTACTTGAATCAGGTAACGTAACTTGGACCTCAGGTATGTTAGATTCAGGAAAAATATTGTTGACCAAGGGTTTGAAGCGAGGAATTTTAGGAAAGCTATTGGTGGCATGCCCACCAACATGACACAAAGCGCATCGAGGTGTCGACTCTAGAGGCTTGGGAGTTGGGGGTGCTTGGGGAGCCTTGTACTTAGGTTCCTTCTTCTTGGCTTTTCTCCCTTGTTTAGATGCTTTCACAATAGGAGTAACTTCCTATTGAGGTTGTGGTGGAACTGGAGCAGTGGTAGGGGTCATAGGGACTAGTTGAATCAAGCTCAAAGCATGATATGGTTTGAGCTGACCAGGCAGAGTTCTTGTTAGAGGATCAATGTACCTAACTGGGATCCCCAAAGTCATATTAGGGAGACTCAACAAAGCCATGACAGGGACAAAAAATATTCTAGGAGGAGGAAACAAGAAAGGTATCTGTCCTGCAGGATAATGTCCCAGCGAAACGATTCCTGGATGGTTAAGACCTGGAGGAAGAGTTCCTAGTGGGAACAAAGGAGAGGCACCCACAAAAGGAGGAGGTCCTGGAGGGGTAGATCTTGATGGATTGGGTGAAGTTGCAACAACAAGGTGTTGTGGAACTGACTGTTGACTAGAGGTACCAGACTAATTTTGAGCAGCCCGTGATGCTTCTAACAGGCAAACACTCGATGAGTTGGGCTTATAAATGGGATGGGGAGGACTAGGGTAAGCACCTAATAAGGTGGAATCTTTGTAGACTTTGGGTGAAACACTAGTGAGAGGGGTGGAAGACTTATTGTCAGACATCGATGAGATAATGGACTCAAGGGAGGTTAAGGATCTGATGACTCATAGTACTTCAACTGATTGATAGTGACGATTTTCCCTTCATGGGGGGAGCACATATTGCAGAAAACCACAGACATGACATATGACATGGCATATGCGTAACTACAACCCAATAGAATGTTGTAATCTATAGGGGCATCAATAACCTCAATTTCTACAGAAACAGTATTGCCCACAAGAGTCACTAGACAATTGTGGTACCTGTCGAGGGGATGGGAGGGGTGATTGTCCAATGCATGCAAAGTGATGGTGGATGGGTATAGTTCAAGTGACTTGAGTTGCTTCCAAACGACGATGGACATCATGAAGGTGGATGCACATTCATGAAAAATGCATCGGGAGATGATGGCATTATAGACTCAGACTGGTATCTCGAAAGAAACAGATGATGGTAATGGAGGATGTTATGATGCAGCAACAGGAAAGACAATCAAATGATCGTCTGAAGGATCACCTGCACCCAAATCAGTTAGTAGAACTTTCTTCTGAGATGTGCACGACTAGAGGACCTCCAACATCGACATGGCGGTAGGTGATTGCACCAAGTATTCTACTATACTGTACATGTGGGTAGCTTGGTTAGAATCCACATTACGGTGCAATGTCCCTTTGGGGATCTTGGGAATTGACTCAACCTTCGCTGAGGGATATTAAAAGGACCATTTGATGTCGTAAGAGGCTCAATAAACTCTTTGGTTTTGGCCTTAGTTTCGGACGAAGTTGATGGCTTGTTGTATTGGCGCAACCGAGTTTTCAAGTTCACATCAGAGGTACTGACCCCGTCAGAATTCATCATGAGAATATGGTAGTCACCAGGACTAGCAGGTTGGGGAGGGTGGGTTGCTTGAACTTCCTGAGGTTTAGTAGCAAAAACTCCTTGCTAAGGGAAAGGATTCGTAAGCACGACTAGTTGAGATGGCGCAGGATTTTGAGGCAATTGTTGCATAGGTGATTGACCCCTAGAAGTTGCTTGGGCTTCCCACATTTGGCACATCTGAGGTAAGAGGGGATACTCATGAGTATAATGGCCATGTGAACCACAACATGCACAAGGCTTTCTCATACAAACAACCTTATTCTTCTTGGTTTGGTTGCCCTGTTGCTAGTTGTTGGTGTTAAGCTGGTTCCCCTGGGGTTGATTGGGTTGATTACCCTGGTTATCCTTGTTACCCTTCCCATTATTATTTTTCTTCACATTTTGGGGATTTCTTGGACTCTACTGTGCATACGCTTGAACCTGAGGGGACAGTGGCTGCTGGGGATGAGGATGCATGGGAGGTTGTGGCGCTAATGCCTCAGGGATTGGAGTGCTCAGTGGTGCATAGGTGTAATATGGTGAAGGGGCAATGGTTTGGTAAATAGGTTTAGCACTAGCTGGCCCTAACATCTATTGTGTAGTTGGGTGAATTCATAATATGTGCTTTGTCCAGAACACACGTTGCTGGCAAGAGGAGGATAAGTGTTGGAGGAACTTGTGCCCCTCTACAGATAGCCATAACTCTGCTGAGTCGAATTTCTAGTCAGTCCTAGGAATGGAGGTATAATGTTGTATTTTTCCATGTACTTTCCTTTTTCTATGAGATGAATGAAGTGTTCTCCCCACAATTGAAGCAGGGCTGGAGATGTAGTCCACATTCGACGAACTCTGTTATCAAACTTTTGTGTGCGTTGTCTTATGGTCTCCTTTATGTTACTTATTCTTTAATTATTTGCAGATATAGTTTTTTATTATATTTCATGCAATTATTCTAACATCAACTGAAGAAAAGATCTTGGATAATGAAAGTAAATCAAATATTTCAGATCATACATACCACCACATTTGTAAATTGGAGCCATGGTAAAGACTTTCATGCAATGGAGGCTAAGGCATGTCCTCATTACTCCCATTTTGATTCCACAAAGTTTATTAGGATTTGAATCATGCAAGGATTAAATGTTGACTGGCATGCCTTACCATAGAAGCATACAAAATATGAATTTTGTTGTGATATACATTTAAGAAATTATTGAGCTTCCTTACAAATTTACCAGTAAGAATGACCAAATGACCTAGAGTGTAAGGGGAGAGAAGATATGTTCCAAATCCTGATTTGCTTGAACCAAACCTTATTGTCATTTTCCAAAGGCTACATATCAAATTTGATCCTAGACCTAATAATTTTCTACAAAATCCCTTTGGCCTTGGTGACTAACACATTTGGCTTGACCAAATTCTGTTTGAACACCACATTATTATAGACCAATGTAATCTTCCAACAAATATATATAGGGAGAGAATTCTAGACCTTTTTCATAATGTTTTTGTTTCTAAATGATCCTCGATAATTTTTAATCCATAAGGTTAACATTTCTCTCTAAGAGTAGGGCCATTTCACATAGTGACTGATTCCAACAAAGGTGAATTGTCATACCTTCCTTATATAACAACACTCAAAGAATAAATGGTGGATTGATTCCTCGATTGTTAGCCATAGAGAACACTTGGAAGGGCATTGAATTCCTCTTTTATAAATGTTTTCAATTGTTAGGAGCTTGGCATGCACCATAGTGCAACAAAATATGATGATCTTAGGGATCCCACCTATATGCTAAATTTCATTCTAGATTAGGAATCATTGTTGAAGAGGGAGGGATGAGGTATAAATTATAACCCATTTGTTACTATAGATTTTGAGTCACCCCATCCCTGTAATCCTTGACTCGAAGATCCCATTAAGCACATCCACTCAAATTCTGGGTCTACTTGGAGACCAAGGGGCTAAACAACATAGTAGGATCACCTAAATTCCAATCACATTCCAACCCATCCATTAAATAAAGCTCTTTAGCCATGTTGATATATCAAAGGGGGATTTTAGATTCACTCGATCTATCCAAATTTTAAGAGGAATCGTTTCTATGTTGTGGGTTAAAATCTCTTTCTCTGTGATGCTATCATCCCAAATTGATATATCCTTTCCATATCTTAGAATCCAAGTAACTCTAAATAGTATTAATGGTGCAGTGGATTTCAATAATGATGGGTTGTGTTATATTCTTTCCACGACTAGCCCACGTAGTTAACTAGGGGGTTATAGGGGGGGCAGAGCACCCCCTTCGTTGCGCCGATTGTGTAGCGGGGGGTCACAAGGGGTTTGAGGGGTGCAGGTAACCCTACTTTATGGGGTCTGAGGTAGCGCCCTCGAAAAGTTTGGTTTTGGAACCTATGTTAGGTTGGGTGGACCCACCTATGGTTTTGTGCATGATTTTCACACATGTTTTTGGATGCGATGGTTTTCGGTCCATGGTATTGGATGCTTCGGCATGTATAAATATGTATTATAACATTGAAAGGAAATAATGAAAAATCAAGCTGGTAGTCCCGGTTTTGGGATCCAGGGGAAAATCTCTGTGTATATGTGTTATGCTCTCACATTGTTTATTTTCTGTGTTTTAGAATTCATATGCAGGTAATTTCTGTATGGGGTTAAAAATTACAAATAATTTCCAAATGTGGGATCATCTTTAGTTCTCCTTTATGTCTTCAGTGCATCTTTTCCTAGTTCCCTTTAAGTATTTTTTTTCCATAGGATTAGTCTCGTCACCAACTTGGCACCCATTGTAGTGTTCTAAAGGATGGGTGTTTGATATCTATGACCCCTCTATCATTTGAAGCTCCAAGTAAGAAACATTTTAAGGATGAAAATTTATCTTAATGTTTGGAAACCTTGGTGCTTACTAGTCCCTAACATGCAATCTCTAGCATGTTTGGAAATATTTTTGTAAAAATGTTCAAATGTCTAGTGAGTGCAAATAGTTTCTACAAATTTTTGGTGATTTTTATGGTAAAATAAATTTATCCTATAAATTTGGGTGAATCACTTTTAGAAAGAATGGATATTGACAAAAAAAAAAAATTGGAAAACACATAGAAAATTAGCTTATATACAAATATTATCCCCTCAAATTTTCCCTACATGTTGAGTGATTTAATTGTGAGTTAAATCCTTGTGGTTAAATTGTCAACCCGAGGTTCGTGAACTAATGAGGTATACTTGTACTATATGTACTAGGTGATTATTTCTTAGAATAGATTAATCTAATGCAAAAAACTTGAAACTAATTACAAAGCAAATTAAACCAATCCAATCTAATCTTAAATAAATTGAATCAATCTTAACAAAATAACATGAATCAAAATAACACAAAAGAAACTAAACTAAACTTGCATACATGAAACTACACTTTCTTGAAATGAAAATCACACTTGTTGAATTGAAAATCACACTTTCTTAAAATGAAAATCACATTTGTTGAATTGAAAATCACAGTTACTTAAAATGAAAATAAATGAAATAACATAATTACAAAATGTTGCCAATATGTACAACAAATGAAAAAGGTGTGCAAAGTGTGGTTGATGGGGGTCCTCCACTCCTCAATGAGCACGCCGAACAATTATCAGAGCTTGGAGATCAAAGCAACAATATGTATTCCATAAAATGAAGTGGGAGAAAAGCTCCAAAGATATTACAAAAATTCAACTCTCTTCTTCTCTATCCTCACTTTACAAATTACATCTTAGATGGAACTTTGAATTTGGAACTCCTTTGTATGAAGGATGCACTCCTATTTATACAAAAACTTAAGATAAATAATCATTAAATATAGATCCACAAATCTCTCCTAGATCCAAATTTATCTCTTGTGGTTACAACTGATATGAGATACAAATCCTCTCAAAATTCTCTCTTAGTTTTTATAGGATACACATATCAAAACATCCATGATTCTTATCCTTTGAATGTGCTTAGTCAATTATCCAAATCTTCTACAAATATTCCACAAATCTTCATGGGTTGGAATTGAAATTCTAATTTGTGGTTGAGTGGCCAAATAGGATCTAGAATCTTCAAATAGGCCTACAATATCATAAAACTTGTGCCACTTTTAGATATATATGAAAGCATGTTAATTTCCTAATATTTAATCATAAATTCTCTTAAAATACTTAAAATAAATGACTTAGAAAATAATAATGATAAACCCATATGATCATGAAAATGGTTATTAATGTAGGGTTATGGAACTATAGAATATGGTAAAATGATGGAAATGAGGGTAAAAGAAGATGACATTTTGGAGGCCCAACATTTCCCCCCCAACTGAAGATGTTGCATGTCCTCGTGCAACTTTGCATTGATTTCTTTAATCATAAGTTGATCTTCTTGAAATTTTTTGCTTCTATATGAACTTTGGCTTTGTATTGATTCTCTTTTAACTTTGCATAATCATATCATTTGATAACTCTATTCTCTTTGCAAAGTATACTTTGAAAGACATTTGATTGCAACATATTTTATGGTTGGTTCTTGTGTGACAACCAAAAAATTATGAGTATTGGTTCTTCTGTAACAATACTTTTCTTATTTTTGTTCTATCAAAATACTTGAAAACATTAAGAATTTCTTTTCAAGGCTCCATAGTGGTTTTCAGCCATTTAATGTGCTTATAAATTGATCATTCCAAAACATATAAAATTTTGGAATCAAAATGCAATAATAGTTGATTGGGAAAAATATGTTGGTTAGGATGAAATGAAATGTGATATGTAACATGAAATGTGTATATGAATTAAGATTCCTTCCCCCCAACTAAAGGTGTTTTCAGTTTTTGGAAAATGAAAAAGGGAATATAAATTTGGTGAGGGATTTTCCAAAATCACAATTTCAACATTTAAGGAATAACATGATTAAAGATTAGAAAACTATCTGAAAAGTGGACAAGCTATATATATATATATAAGAGTGTGGTTGTTGTTGCTAGATCATAGAATGTGAAGTAAAATAATTTGATATACTTTTTCTTTCTTTTAATTATATGAATAGAGGATGAATCTGATTTGAAATTTGAATCTGTATTGCTAGGAAAATGCTATGACTGTTGAATTCTAAGACGAGTCCTGCTGCAAGCTGCTGAAATCATATAGTCTTCATTCATTCCCACTCAATGGCATAATTCTTATCTATGTGAATAGATGTGTCGAACATAGAAAAGAAATTGTTGGATTACTAGCCATTAATGAATTCCATTAACCAACATGAGACTACTCATCATTGATGTCAATGAGAGTCAATATGCCTATGTACATATTACTAGGTACAAATAGACATGTCGTAGCCGAGGCACCTAGAAGGTCTGACAAATGGGGGACATTGATGTATTCCCACTATTTATTGGCAAGAGAATTTTCCATTAAGGCATGCAAGCCTAAAGGTACTTGAAAGATCTATAGTCTTGATCCCAGATGATGTGTCAGAGTCGATGGATCAAGACTTGTTAGAAGGGAGGGCATAATGAATCCTCCATCATCTAACATGAGTATAAAATAATAATTTGAAGGACCATAGATGAAAGATTTGCATTATGAAGCAAGTTTTATTTGACAGAAAGGAAGAGGAAAATGGGGTGATTATTTTGGAGAATTTGGTATCTAATGATAAATACTAATTCCCTAGATAAGTATTCATATCTAGAACAATAGTTTAAAGTATTTTAGTCTTTTCCTATAAGCAATAGATAAGATGAGAAGATGAGAAGACCTACTTGTAGTTCCGCTTTCCTCTCGTTTCCTTTGTATGATCTTGTCGCTCCTTCCCATACTTAATACGCTTGAGAAGTACCTGTAAATAGAAACAGAAAACAAAGAATCGATCAAAGCAAAAGATCTATTGAATATAAGTGAATGGAATCAGATACATTTCACACATATAAGCATTATAAGACAATACAAACATATGGGAGAAAGTTTCAAACACTTTATCAAATAGAAGAAGGAATTACAACCATTGTGTCTGATTCAGAGTCATTCCTCCAGCTTGGATTCCATCCACATCACAACAAAAGCATGACAAAATTGTAGCATTACAATACTTGCTTCAAAGCCAAATCTCATAGCAACATTATCTCCTTAAAATTCAACATAATCAAGCCCCTGATCACTTAGATGAGTGGTCAATTTATAGGGAGATGAAGGAGGTTTTGTCATAAATGGTGGTATTGAATGGCCTTCCATACTTAGAATTAGTTCCATGGAGGAAGGGATGAGACGATATGATGTATCTTAACTCATTCCTCATCCATTTTCGAGCTCAAAGGAGTTGATAAGTGAGGGAACCTTCTAGATGACTCCACAAGATTAGAATATTCCCCAAACCCTATGTGAATTTCACTCAAACTCGCCCAACGCAGGTGAAAGGAAGCCTAAGTGCTCTGCAGAGCACCTTGGCATGGATTTAACTACTCTACAATGCACCCTTACATGGGCCTACCTACGCTGGTCCCTCTAGAGGTCATTTCCGGATGTCTTCAAGTCATGAAACTGTCTGGGAAGGAGGCATTCAAAGGGGTGACTTGTTTAGGGCATGTAGCAACTGGAATTAGGGTTTGATGAGCCCTAAAACACTGATCTGGATGATGGGAGTGATGTGCCCAAATGGATCTATAACAGTGACTCAACTTTCTAAGGAAGCTAAATGACATTATTTTTCGGTTAAGGGTGAGTGAAAATGAGGCAGGAAAGTATGAAGATTGTAAAGGGAAAATGAGTTTTGAAATCATGGTTTGGGAGTAGGGATATTGGAATTTATGGATCGATTGTAGGCTTAAAATGAGTAGCAATGGTATAATTGGTATCTGAGAGGCCTTGTTTAGTAGTAATGGTGTACGAGATATGATTTGACATGGAATGAACATGTTCTTCTAAAAGAAACTTGGTCTTTAAAAGGCACTCGTGCATGTAGTGATATTCTTTCATTGTCCTAGAACTTGCAAAAACTTAACACTTTTCTGCAATAAAATGTAAGACTATAGAGAGAGAGAGAGAGAGATGATTAGTCTCTCTTCATACACAAAAAGCTCAGAAATAATACTAATAAAACAAATTCAAGGAAGAAAAACTAAATGCACTTTTACCTATTTGGAAAGCAGTACTTTGGAATACATGTTGGTGTTTTGTTGGTAACTTCTTCAATTTTTTACTATTTCAAATGCTTATGAAAACTCTCTCATCACGTAGTTCTTGTCGAGATCTTTCCAATGACATTTGAATAATAAAAAATTGATGGTGTATGAAAGGGTTATTACCGTTTGAAGTTTTCAGGAAATAAGCTACCAAATTGCGTCAATTCTACAGCTGACGATTTGTTTTGTAGCTACCAGATTGTGACGATTCTGCACCTACGGTTCTACATGTTGCGAGATTTCAATTGAAGAGAAGAATTTGTAAACAGGTATGTCACAACTAACACCAACGTCACTAGATCCCACACACTGTTGACA
Organism: Pinus taeda; assembly: GCA_000404065.3. NCBI lineage: Eukaryota > Viridiplantae > Streptophyta > Pinopsida > Pinales > Pinaceae > Pinus > Pinus taeda. The sequence continues at coordinate 86,601 of APFE031049672.1, read as the reverse complement.
CAAATAAAAAATCCTCTGGAGACTAAGATGTGTGAGATGGGAATAGCAAATTCACCTAAGAATAATACACATGAATCTGATCCCTGCTAAAAGCATGTTTCGATGCACATCCGATCATAATCAGTGTAAATGATTGTGTGACCGTCAATCATTTTAACATGCCAAATATTTTATCATTGCTCCAGAATTTTCGCTGAATAGTGCAAGGCTCTGCTAGAATTAGATTTACAATTTTATTTTTTTTAATTTCAGTTTCGATGTAGACAACTATGGATAAGCTTGCACACTAGCTCATTTTGTGACCTTCGTTCATGCAATGTGTGAATGCTTTTTATGGTTTTGTCGCATTTGTTGTTTTATTATGATCAATGGATGGAGTTATGAAGTTTATTATGAAGCTTTATTTTTGTGTTATGCGTTAGAGATCTTGTGTTATGATTTTGTTTTTATATGAATTTTTTATTTTTATTTTTAATTGTTTTGCTTTTATTTTGTTTTATTTATTTTGACAATGTTTTGTTTTTGGTTTTGTGTGTTTATTTTATTTTGTTTGGTTAAGGTTTTTTTTAATATTTTATTGTTTTTATTTTTGTTTTTATCGGAAAAATAACTAAATAAATAAAGAACATGTTAAAATTTTTTGTGGAAAAACCTAAAAAAAAATTGTGAAAAAATTTAATTGTGTTTTTTTTTTTCAAAAGTTAAGACTTTATTTAAAAAAAATAAAAATTGAGAGAAGTTTAGCAAATTTTGGATAGATCTAACTGAAATTTGGAGATTAAATTTTGAGTATTTTTAAAATGAATAATGACTTTAGATCTCATATCTAATTTTATATCTATGAGTTTTATTGCAAAATTTCAAAGCTAACTTTATTTAATTTTCCTTTTGGATCTTCTAGGTCGCACAAGATGCATGAAGAAAGCATACTCGGGAATTTCATTAACTATTTTATTCTTTTGAAATCTATTAAAAAAAAAAAAAAAAAACAAAGTAAAAATGATTCGATCTCTAACTTCAAATTTTGGCTCTCAAAACTCTGTTTGTTCTCCTTTCCTTCTAGATTTTCTTGCAAAATGATTAGTAAGTGAGGTGGCTCTTACTGCACCACCAAAAATAAAATTGCAAATAAAATAAAATCTAACTTAAAAACATCACCAAAATTAGTTTTAATTATTGATTTTGTCCTACTCTACTGGAAATAGAAAAATTGGTTCAAATGTATGCACATTTCCAGTGTAACCATGTGCGTAACAGGAGTAAAAAGATATTCATGCTCAGGTTTGAAAAATATGCACTAAAGTACATCAAATCATGAAATACTAGTTGTTTTGATAATGCAATCAAGAAGTAAAGAAGAATGAAAGAGTGATGTGACGTGATCCCTGATTGGAACCATCTATCAATAAGCTATGACATTCTTGATTCCTTTCTTGGTTTAGATCACATTGAATATCCTCCTTTATTATGCATCCTCAATCTTAGATTCTAGTGGTTTCTCCGCATCAAAAGTATTCCATGATTCTTTAGTCTCTTCAACATATTGACAAGTTGAATCAAAAGAGACTTGAAGATCTTCTTGTGGAGGTGAAGAGATAGACAAGTTTCTGAATGCAGTCAAAATATACTCTTCCTAAGAGGAAGGTATCCCAAATGTTGCTAGGGTTCGAGAAAGTTCTTGGAAGGATATTCCATAAATTCTTATTTGTCTATGAATTACTCCAACTGGTTGATAATTCTTGTCTTGCACACAAATTAGTACAAAGTATTGAAAATTTATTGAAATTTAATATGCATCATGAATGATTTTAATATGTTATGTATCTAAGAATGAATGCAACTATCATGAGTTGTCTAAACTTTCAAAATAAGCACCTATGTATACCTCCACAATAACGACACCAAAATGTTGGGTGATTTAATTATGAGTTAAATCACTGTCATTAAATTGTCAACTCAGGGTTCGTGAACTAATGTGTACTATATGTACTAGGTGATTATTTCTTAGAATAGATTAATCTAATGCAAGAAACTTGAAACTAATTACAAAGAAAATTAAATCAATCCAATCCAATTCAAACATAAATAAATTGAATAAATCTTAACAAAACAACATGAATCAAAAAAACATAAAAGAAACTAAACTAAACTTGCATAAATGAAATCACACTTGCTTGAAATGAAACCACACTTTCTGAAAATGAAAATCACACTTGCTAAATTGAAAATCACATTCGCTTAAAATGAAAATCACACTTGCTAAATTGAAAACACACTTGCTTAAAATGAAAATAAATGAAATAACATAATTACACAATGTTACCAATATGTACAACAAATGAAAAAGGTGTGAAAAATGCGGTTTATGGGGGCCCTCCACTCCTCAACAAGCACATTGAACGATTATCAAAGCTTGGAGATCAAAGCCGCAATATGTATTGCATAAATTGAAGTGGGAGAAAAGCTCCAAATATATTACAACAATTCAACTCCCTTCTTTTCTATCCTCAATTTACAAATTACATCTTGGATGGAATTTTGAATTTGGAAATCCTTTATATGAAGGATCCACTCCTATTTATACAAAAACTTTAGATAACTAATCAATAAATATAGATCCACAAATCTCTCCTACATCCACATTTATCTCTTATGGTTACAACCAATCACCTAAAAATATGAGATACAAATACTCTCAAAATTATCTCCTAGTTTTGATAGGAGACGCATATCAAAACATCCATGATTCTTCTCCTTTGAATGTGCTTAGTCAATGATTCAAATCTTATACAAATATTCCAAAAATCTTTATGAGTTGGAATTGAAATTCGAATTTGTGGTTGAGTGGCCAAATATGTTGCTTCTAGAATATTCAAATAGGCCTACTATATCATAAAACTCATACCACTTTTAGATATATATGAAAACATGTTAATTTCCTAATATTTAATAATAAATTCTCTTAAAATACTTAAAATAAATGACTTGGAAAATAATAATGATAAACGCATATGATCATGAAATGTTATTAATCAAAGGTTATGCAACTACAGAATATGGTAAAGAGTTACGAAATATGGTAAAATGATGAAAATGAGGGTAAAAGAGGATGACATTTTGGAGGCCCAACACTAGCTCTAAGAAACTTTTAATTTATTAGGTGAATTTTGTTTGAGTTGGTTTTTCCTCTTTGCCACAAAAGCTTCCTAATCCCTCGCTCAATTTGCCACATAATGCCCATTGGTGCTAGCATGGCATATTATTGGAAGATTGAAAGGGAAAAGAGGATTGGATCTATCAAAATCATTCTTCATGTAGGGTTTAACCATTGAGATCCACATTGATTTAGTTTAGCTATAATCTTTTCTATGACGCTTTGCCAAGATTAGTTATAAACATTCCCAAGTATTTGAAAGAATACTAACTTCAAAATGTGGAAATTAAAAAATTCTGGAAATATTGCGCATCACCTATAAATTTTCATTCTAGAAAAGAACTTGACAATTTTGATGATTGATATTTTCTCTCAAAGCACTTGTAAAGAGCTCTAACACCTATTTGAAACTAGCTACAATTATAGTGGAGGATCATCCTAAAAGAGGGAAACATCTACAATTGGGAGTGATTCAAAATTTTGGCTCCCTAGACTATCTCAATGCCTAGAAGATTCCTTGCATTTCTTTCTGCCTCCAACTTCTTGCTCAAAGATTGTGACATCCCGAAACATTGTAAATATCCTGCTGTAATTATTTTTTTTACTATATGTATTTACAAAAAAACCAAACACTGATGGTTGATTAAATTAAAAATATATATATAATTTCCAGTTATTGATATGGAATATTTTTGTTAAGGTTATTTTCTTCTTTTTTTTTAAAGGGAACCTGGCAATTTCCGAGAAGGGAAATTGGCCATCAGGCAGTTGTTGGGTAACAACCCTAACTGCCTCCCCCTAACTGAAAAACACCCAAAGAAAAGAAGGTGAGGAAGGGGAAAAACCGTGCTGAAAGGTCAGACGGTAAAAAGAGGATGCTAAGTCTGGTAGAGACCAGATAGCATATGCACCTGGTGTGCAACGCGCTTGCAGAGGTTAGGGACCTTGCAAGATAGCTCGGGGGGAGATACAGTCGAGAAGGACTTATCTCGTGGTTGGGTGGACAATTGACAGATAACGAAGTGGAAGTGCTATCCAGAAAGGGTATACTGTCTTCCTGCAGAGGTTAGGTAAGTAAGCTGTTTATTTTATTTAAACCTGAAGTTTTGTATATGCCTATGAACTAAAGTAAGTGTAATAATAGGAATTACATAATTCTATTCATGATTTCTGAGGAATTGTAAGTCTCTAAGTAAAGAAAATAACATGGGGTATGTACAGAAAGTTAAGAGTTATAAATTCTTGATATTTTCCGGAAAGTTGTGGTAGGGAATAGGACAGAACGGTCAACAACATTCGAGTAGAGGTTCATGAATCCAGTGGGATGGTATTCATGTCGGTAGTAAAATGTAAGGTAATCAGAGATTGTTATTATTATAACAGTCAACCCGAGAGATTCAATGCAATGATGATAAAACAACTTAAGCATTATTATGAAAATTCAAATCTGTAAGTACATTATTGAAAGAGTTAGATAATAATAGCAAGGTGCCAGGATAAGACCGAATTTACTACATACGAGTTACTGCAGGCAATTTCAAACAAACCATGGATTACGGAGATTGAGCGCTGCCCAACTCCTTAAATTCTCAGAGCGATAGGTTAGTGGCCTTACCGGCCCATCTCTGACAGAATAATACCCTATGGGCATATGATGCGACCACAGTAAATCACGCTATGTAGTGAAAACAATTATTTGGGCGCGTTAATAGATTAAATTCTATTTATTAGATAATAGAGATCTTTTTCCTGTTATAAGGAATTCATTCAAAAATATATATATAACCGGAGTTGAGCCGCACCGTAGATTCATGATAACAATCTCGGAAGGGAAGAAAAGAAAGAAATGTATGAACTCGTCTTTAAAAAGAAACGGCTGCGAGTCAAATAATTAACAAGTCTTCAATTCCCTTCAAATTAGATATAATCTTTCTGTCAGACAAAACTTCTATAACCGTGAAGCACACACAATATAATAGCCAGAAATTCTCATGAGGAAAATGGTGGTGGACATTTAAGCAGATACAAAAATCCACCGTGCATACGAATTAACTAAAACAGGAATGAAAAACAAGAAAATTAACTCAAACATGACCTGTAAAATATTTGCGCACATGTTCATTCCAATTTCACCCTCTGTATAATAATAGTCGAGAAGAGAAGTAACTACTGTATGCACAGAGGCTTAACATATTCTTTGATAGTAATTAATATTGAGCCATAGCTGAAATAGTTAAACAATAACTTGTCCAAGCGGAGCTCAGTCTCTACAAAATCTAATACTAGACAGCGAAATAATATGGCAAATACCAGAGCAAGTACCAGCATAACATAGAATCCCTCAGATATGGCGAATTACTGAATCCTTAAAAGCAACCAAAACCTGGTAGTATGTCAAAACAAATTCATTACAAGTTTAAACCAATAGGGGAAGTTACTTTCAACGGCCTCATAACAGGACCGCCGAGAGCCCCAGTTCCTTGTTCCAGGTGAAATAAATAAACAAAAGAGACATTACTCTTATCACTCAGGCTTGCGCCTATAATCTGAAATAGTTAACAAGAACAAGACCCAATATCCAATAAAATTATGGAACCCTTCCATCGATGCGGAGTTCATTCTTGCAGAGCGCTTACCCGAGTAAGAGTGAGCGACTCGTCTGCATGTAGAAATTTCCTGAAAAAGGATACCTAGAAACCACTGCATCCCCTTTGTTCCTGCAACAAGTTTGTCGAGATTAGCACGGAAAAATGAAGGGCAACCATCAAAAATATTGAGACCAGCCGCGAAGAGGAAAAGATGGAGTTATACAAATGCTGGAAGCCTGTGCCACATCGTGCCATCAAGGTCCCAGCTCGGCCACCAGAATGTAGTGTTGGAATAGAGAAGACGCCGCAGAGGAAAGCAAACGCCAAAGGCCAAGACAGAATGACCCTTTTCCCTCGAAAAGGCGGTGGTATACCCTTCTCATCACAAATGAACGGTTGGATCGACATCACTATTCTCTACCGTCGATGGACTGGGGGAATCCCAAGGCCGCGGGTTCCAAGGACTTACCTGCCACGCCACATCAAAGCGGACGGGCAGTGATTAATGCGTTATGGAAAGAACTCGATGCAACTCGGATAACCATACAATCTCTACAGTGCAGAAGGACGATGCAATATGAATAAAAAAAGAAACTCAATGAATCTGAACAGCCATGTAATCGTTACAGTGCAAAGAGCATTTAACACTGGAGTAAATATGTGACAGTTCAATAAGGAATGTGCCTCGAAAATGGAGTGGACTGTGTACTCGCGCCAAGGTTGACACATCAGCTGTACAGCTAGATGGGTTGTCGACCAGTGGTGGCGATTAAATAGTAATTAATATTTCGTATTTTTCATTTACCACAAATGTTACTATGTAAAACAAAAAAAAATTATGGGTAGGAATCGTTACAAGTGGTATCGGAGCAAAGTTTCCATACTGTGTGACCTCTGGGGTAAAACTGAGCAGATAGGAAAATGTCATAACATCACAACAAAGAAAGTTTGTTTAAAAAAAAAAAAAAAAAAAAAAAAAAAAAAAACTGTCACAGTCGCCACTCTTGTATATTTGCAATGAAAAGTTAATATTGCTGACTACTCTGTTGGTTCCATTTTATGTTAAAACTCAGGACAGCAAGGGAGAGCCAGCAAACATTAAGTATGCGAAGAGCTGGCAGCGCCCTGCATAGATCTACAGTGGGTCAAGGACCTGCACTAAACCCTGGGGATAACCCAGAACTGTGGGTACAGCTCGGGGAGGAGACACGTAGCACGAACCTGGCAATATTAGAGACTTTACAAGAACTGAAGAATGAAATGGCTCGATTACGAGAAGATAATGCCCGTCTAACGTTGGAACAAGAAAGTATTTTAAAAAGTTTATCTGACAAACAGAACCCGCCCCTAGCTAACCCCAGTATAGAGCAGCAGAGGATGTCATAAGAACAACACCATCACACAGAGTCTAAGAGATCAGAAGAGAGGGAGGAATGGTCTGATAATGCGTCTGAACAGTAGACCTCGAAACGGAAACGAATAGAGTTGCAAGGGGAATTTCGAAAAATTAAACCTCCGCATTTCGATGGGGAACAGGAGGAAGCGGTTGAAGCATGGTTAATAAACATGAATAAATATTTTCAGCTGTATGAATATGATCATAACCTGAAGGCATGATTGGCTATCTTCCAGCTACAGGGGAAGGCGACCCTATGGTGGGAGGAAGTTAAAATCGTAAAGGGGGTGGGCGAACAAACCATAACTTGGAAAAAATTTTAGAAATACTTTAAAGAAAGATATTTAACTGAATGTTTCTACGATGAAAAGGCAAAGGAATTTCACGACTTGCGATTGGGACAGCAGACTATGGACGAATTTATCACCCATTTTACTTCCCTGCTTCGTTATGTGCCTTACATTAGAGAAGAAAAAGCTAAGGTGCAAAGATTTGTTAGTAGTTTACCCGTGTACATACGAGAAAGGATTGAGTTTGACAATCCTAGGACCATGGATGAAGCCATCCGCAAGGCCAGAATCTGCTACCAGCAGAATAAACAGAAAGGAGAAGCCCCGAATAAAAGATGGAATGAGAAAAGAGGTAATAAGGTAGTTGGGGGCAGTAAAGGAAATCGCAGCGGAGGAAGTAAGGGAATTAGCAAGGGACAGAACATCAAAACTATGCAGAGAATTTCATTTAAATCTAAACCAACTAGCGAGTCCAGAATGAATGAACAGCCTACCAGATTGGAGGGTGAAGGGGCAGCTCGGCCCCCAGTACAATGTTGGGGTTGTGGAGGACCTCACTACGTCAAAAATTGTCCGCAGCGAAAGGGAAATGAGCAGGTATCCCAAATCCATGAAGCATCAACAGTTGGTGATATGGGACGTAGCATGCCAAGGATAAATGCAGCACTAGACGATCGTCAGGCGGAATATCAGCCGACCATGGTGGAATTCGAAGGTAAAATTTCAAACCTTTCTGTAGCTGTTTTAATTGATCCAAGAGCCACCTTAAGTTACGTTAGTCCAAAGGTAGTAGAATATTGTAAATTACAGCCTGTTAAATTCAATAATTCATGGCTAGTACAACTAGCTACGGGGGCCAAGAGGCGAGTACTGGCAAAAATTAATAACTGCCCTTTAACAATAGCAGGACAACAAATAGTAGCAGATTTAAATGTGCTTCCTTTGGGTTCATATCATGTGTTGATTGGTATGGACTGGTTAGAAAAGCATTGGTCTTTAATAAACTGCAAAACAAAGACCATTAATTATAAGAACGAATTTGGTGAAAGACAGGAGATACAAGGGATCAAGCAACCTGTGCAGATTCGACCAATAACAGCATCCCAATTGGCAAAATGCCTAAGGAAGGGTTGTCAAATTTATGCTATCCAAGTGGGCTATGTTGATTCAAAGAATAAAACAGCCACCCTGGACAACATTCCTGTGATACAAGAGTTTGCGGATGTCTTTCCAGAACAGATTACTGGACTGCCACCTGAGAGGGATATAGACTTTACCATTGAATTAATACCAGGGGCAGCACCGGTATCGCGAGCACCCTATAGAATGAGCGTACCTGATTTAACAGAATTAAATATGCAGCTACAAGAACTGTTAGACAAGCATTATATTCACCCCAGTGTATCTCCATGGGGAGCCCCAGTGTTATTTGTTAAGAAAAAAGATGGAACTCTACGAATGTGTATAGATTATCGTCAGCTGAATAAGCTGACGGTCAAGAATAAATATCCTCTACCCCGAATCGATGAACTTTTTGATCAAGTAAAGGGTGCAATGGTGTTTTCCAAGATTGATTTGCGCTCAGGTTACCACCAGATCAGGATTAAGGAGGAAGACATCGCTAAAACAGCTTTCAGAACAAGGTATGGGCACTACGAGTTTGTGGTGCTACCTTTTGGGTTAACCAATGCCCCTGCCACTTTCATGTGTTTAATGAACAACGTGTTTTATCAATTTTTGGACAAATTTGTGTTGATATTCATCGATGACATACTGATATACTCCCACTCTATGGAAGAGCACAAAGAACACCTCAGGCTGGTACTACAAACCCTCCGAGAACACCAGCTATATGGTAAGTTCAATAAATGCGATTTCTTCAAGGAAGAAATACAATATTTGGGCCATATAATCACCAAAAAGGGGATAGCAGTAGATCCTGAAAAGATAAGGACCATATGGAATGGCCCATACCAAAAGATGTAGCGGATATCAGATCCTTTATGGGTTTAGCCGGCTATTACAGACGATTTGTGGAAGGTTTTTCAAGAGTAGCATACCCTATCACCTCCTTACAGAAAAATGGAAGGGCATTCAAATGGACCCCGGAATGTCAAAAAATCTTTGAGAAGCTTAAGCATCTGCTCACCACAGCACCCATCCTGAGTATAGCTGACCCTAATAAGGACTATGTGGTGTGCACTGATGCAAGCAAGGAAGGGGTGGGAGGTGTGTTAATGCAAGAAGGAAAAGTGATTGCTTATGAATCAAGGAAGTTAAAGGAGCACGAGCAAAAGTACTCTGCTTATGACTTAGAGTTATCAGCCGTCATACACGCACTGAAGATGTGGCGACATTATCTCATGGGGAGGAAATTTTTATTACTAACAGATCATCACAGTCTGACCAGTTATTTTAGCCAGCCCGCACTAAATGCGAGACAAGCACGTTGGGCAGATTTCCTAAGTGGGTTTGACTTTGATATTAAACACTTGAAAGGGAAAGAAAACCGGGTGGCTGACGCTTTAAGTCGGAAGGTACAATATTTGTATGAAATCTCCTCCAGTGAATGGAAAAATCCTTTCAAGGAAATGATAAAAAAAAGTAGTAGAACAAGAGCAAATAAAACAACAAGTACAGCAGCCTACCAGCAAGAGAAATAAGCAAGAATATAAAGTAGATAATGAAGGAATGCTGCATTATAAAAAGATATTGTATGTACCTGATCAAAACAGTTTTAAAAATTTATTTTTAGATGAATTTCAAATCAGCCATTATGCTGGACACCCAGGGTATCAAAAGATGATCACTTCACTACGAAAAGAATACCAATGGTCTGGAATGAAAAGGAATGTAGCTGAGTATTTAGCGCGGTGTTTGGAATGTCAGCAAATTAACGCAGAGCATCAACACCCAGCAGGGTTACTACAACCCTTATCTATTCCGGAATGGAAATGGGAAACCATTTCTATGGATTTCATAACAGGCCTGCCTAGGACAAAGAATAATAATGATTCTATTATGGTGGTGGTTGATAAATTGAGTAAGACAGCACATTTTATACCTCTGAAATCCACATACAGGGTTGTGCGAATTGCCCACATTTTCATGCAGAATGTGGTCAAACTGCATGGACTTCCGAGGACAATAATTTCTAATCGTGATGTGAAATTCACGTCAGCCTTTTGGAGAACATTATTCGCAGAATTGGGAACACAGCGGAATTTCAGTACAGCCTACCACCCCTAGATCGACGGTCAAACAGAGCAAGTGAACCAGGTGGTAGAAGACATGCTAAGAGCTTATGTAATGCAAAAACCAATGCAGTGGGAGGAGTATTTACACTTGGTTGAATTTGCATATATTAACGGGTATCATACTTCATTACGAATGAGTCCCTTTGAGGTCCTGTATGGGCGGAAATGCCGAACACCCTCCAGCTGAGGTGGACCTGAAGACAAATTAAGGTTGGGACCAGAGATGCTCAAGGAAATGGAAGATATGGTGAAAAGGGTACGCATAAATCTAAAAGTTGCGCAAGATAGACAAAAAAAAAAATTCTGATCTAAAGAGAAGGTTCAAGGAATACCAGGTTGGTGACAACGTTTATGTAAGAATTCAGGTCAGGAAAAGTACTGCAAGCGGATGTGCTAAGTTGGCACCCCGATATTATGGACCGTTCCAGATTTTGGCAAGGATAGGGCCAGTGGCTTACCAGCTCGCCCTGCCAAGTCATATTCGGGTCCATAATGTTTTCCATGTCTTGGTATTAAAAAAAAACGTATATGATCCTAAACATGTGATCCGATGGCAGGACATTCAGGTAAGAATTAATCTAGATAGACCAGATTAAAATTTATGATAAAAGAAAAACTGATTGAAATATTACTGGCTGCAGGTAGAACCGGAAGGAGAAGTCTTGTTCGAGCCACTAAGCATCCTAGACTGGAGATAATTGCAGCTGCAGAAGCGAGTTATTACCCAAATTAAAGTACAGTGGCAGCACTTTGGGCCTGATGAGTCCACTTGGGAGGATGAAGAGCTTATTAAAAGGGCTTATCCAGGACTGTTCATAACAAAAGGACATCGGGACGATGTCTAATCTTAGGAGGGGGAGATGTGACATCCTGAAACATTGTAAATATCCTGTTGTAATTATTTTTTTTACTATATGTATTTACAAAAAAACCAAAGACTGATGGTTGATTAAATTAAAAATATATATATAATTTCCAGTTATTGACTATGGAATATTTTTGTTAAGGTTCTTTTCTTCTTCTTTTTTAAAAGGGAACCTGGCAATTGCCGAGAAAGGAAATTGGCCATCAGTCAGGTGTCGGGTAACAACCCTAACTGAAAAACACCCAAAGAAAAGAAGGTGAGGAAGGGGAAAAACCGTGCTGAAAGGTCAGACGGTAAAAAGAGGATGGTAAGTCTGGTAGAGACTAGATAGCATATGCACCTGGTGTGCAACGCGCTTGCAGAGGTTAGGGACCTTGCAAGATAGCTCGGGGGAAGATACAGTCGAGAAGGACTTATCTCATGGTTGGGTGGACAATTGACAGATAACGAAGTGGAAGTGCTATCCGGAAAGAGTATACTGTCTTCCTGCAGAGGTTAGGTAAGTAAGCTGTTTATTTTATTTAAACCTGAAGTTCTGTATATGCCTATGAACTAAAGTAAGTGTAATAATAGGAATTACATAATTCTATTCATGATTTCTGAGGAATTGTAAGTCTCTAAGTAAAGAAAATAACATGGGGTATGTACAGAAAGTTAAGAGTTAGAAATTCTTGATATTTTCCGGAAAGTTGTGGTAGGGAATAGGACAGAACGGTCAACAACATTCGAGTAGAGGTTCATGAATCCAGTGGGATGGTATTCCTGTCGGTAGTAAAATGTAAGGTAATCAGAGATTGTTATTATTGTAACAGTCAACCCGAGAGATTCAATGCAATGATGATAAAACAACTTAAGCATTATTATGAAAATTCAAATCTGTAAGTACATTATTGAAAGAGTTAGATAATAATAGCAAGGTGCCAGGATAAGACCGAATTTACTACATATGAGTTACTGCAGGCAATTTCAAACAAACCCTGGATTACGGAGATTGAGCGCTGCCCAACTCCTTAACTTCTCAGAGCGATAGGTTAGTGGCCTTACCGGCCCATCTCTGACAGAATAATACCCTATGGGCGTATGATGCGACCACAGTAAATCACGCTATGTAGTGAAAACAATTATTTGGGCGCGTTAATAGATTAAATTCTATTTATTAGATAATAGAGATATTTCTCCTGTTATAAGGAATTCATTCAAAAATATATATATAACCGGAGTTGAGCCGCACCGTAGATTCATGATAACAATCTCGGAAGGGAAGAAAAGAAAGAAATGTATGAACTCGTCTTTAAAAAGAAACGGCTGCGAGTCAAATAATTAACAAGTCTTCAATTCCCTTCAAATTAGATATAATCTTTCTATCAGACAAAACTTCTATAACCGTGAAGCACACACAATATAATAGCAAGACATTCTCATGAGGAAAATGGCAGTGGACATTTAACCAGATACAAAAATCCACCGTGCATACGAATTAACTAAAACAGGAATGAAAAACAAGAAAATTAACTCAAACATGACCTGTAAAATCTTTACGCACATGTTCATTCCAATTTCACCCTCTGTATAATAACAGTCGAGAAGAGAAGTAACTATTGTATGTACAGAGGCTTAACATATTCTTTGATAGTAATTAATATTGAGCCATAGCTGAAATAGTTAAACAATAACTTGTCCAAGCGGAGCTCAGTCTCTACAAAATCTAATACTAGACAGCGAAATAATATGGAAAATACCAGAGCAAGTACCAGCATAACATAGAATCCCTCAGATATGGCGAATTATTGAATCCTTAAAAGCAACCAAAACCTGGTAGTATGTCAAAACAAATTCATTACAAGTTTAAACCAATAGGGGAAGTTACTTTCAATGGCCTCATAACAGGACCGCCGAGAGCCCCAGTTCCTTGCTCCAGGTGAAATAAATAAATAAAAGAGACAGTACTCTTATCACTCAGGCTTGCACCTATAATCTGAAATAGTTAACAAGAACAAGACCCAATATCCAATAAAATTATGGAACCCTTCCATCGATGCGGAGTTCATTCTTGCAGAGCGCTTACCCGAGTAAGAGTGAGCGACTCGTCTGCATGTAGAAATTGCCTGAAAAAAGATACCTAGAAACCACTGCATCCCCTCCGTTCCTGCAACAAGTTTGCCGAGATTAGCACGGAAAAATGAAGGGCAACCATCAAAAATATTGAGACCAGCCGCGAAGAGGAAAAGAAGACATAAATAACCTGGTAAAGATGGAGTTATACAAATGCTGGAAGCCTGTGCCACATCGTGCCACTAAGGTCCCAGCTCGGCCACCAGAATGTAGTGTTGGAATAGAGAAGACGCCGCAGAGCAAAGCAAACGCCAAAGGCCAAGACAGAATGGGCCTTTTCCCTCGAAAAGGCGGTGGTATACTCTTCTCATCACAAATGAACGGTTGGATCGACATCACTATTCTCTACCGTCGATGGACTGGGGGAATCCCAAGGCCGCGGGTTCCAAGGACTTACCTGCCACGCCACATCAAAGCGGACGGGCAGTGATTAATGCGTTATGGAAAGAACTCGATGCAACTCGGATAACCATACAATCTCTACAGTGCAGAAGGACGGTGCAATATGAATAAAAAAATAAACTCAATGAATTTGAACAGCCATGTAATCGTTACAGTGCAAAGAGCATTTAACACTGGAGTAATTATGTGACAGTTCAATAAGGAATGTGCCTCGAAAATGGAGTGGACTGTCTACTCGCGCCAAGGTTGACACATCAGCTGTACAGCTAGATGGGTTGTCGACCAGTGGTGGCGATTAAATAGTAATTAATATTTCGTATTTTTCATTTACCACCAATGTTACTATGTAGAAAAAAAAAAATTATGGGCAGGAATCGTTACAAGTGGTATCGGAGCAAAGTTTCCATACTGTGTGACCTCTGGGGTAAAACTGAGCAGATAGGAAAATGTCATAACATCACAGCAAAGAAAGTTTGTTTTAAAAAAAAAAAAAAAAAAAAACTGTCACAGTCGCCACTCATGTATATTTGCAATGAAAAGTTAATATTGCTGACTACTCTATTGGTTCCATTTTATGTTAAAACTCAGGACAGCAAGGGAGAGCCAGCAGACATTAAGTATGCAAAGAGCTGGCAGCGCCCTTCATAGATCTACAGTGGGTCAAGGACCTGCACTAAACCCTGGGGATAACCCAGAACTGTGGGTACAGCTCGGGGAGGAGACACGTAGCACGAACCTGGCAATATTAGAGACGGTACAGGAACTGAAGAATGAAATGGATCGATTACGAGAAGATAATGCCCGTCTAACGTTGGAACAAGAAAGGATTTTAAAAATTTTATCTGACAAACAGAACCCGCCCCTAGCTAACCCCAGTATAGAGAAGCAGAGGACGTCAGAAGAACAACACCATCACACAGAGTCTGAGAGATCAGAAGAGAGGGAGGAACGGTTTGATAATGCATCTGAACAGTAGACCTCGAAACGGCAACGAATAGAGTTGCAAGGGGAATTTCGAAAACTTAAACCTCCGCATTTCGATGCGGAACAGGAGGAAGCGGCTGAAGCATGGTTAATAAACATGAATAAATATTTTCAGCTGTATGAATATGATCATAACCTGAAGGCACGATTGGCTATCTTCCAATTATAGGGGAAGGCGACCCTATGGTGGGAGGAAGTTAAAATCGTAAAGGGGGTGGGCGAAAAAACCATAACTTGGGAAAAATTTCATAAATACTTTAAAGAAAGATATTTAACTGAACGTTTCTACGACGAAAAGGCAAAGGAATTTCACGACTTGCGATTGGGACAGCAGACTATGGACAAATTTATCACCCATTTTACTTCCTTGCTTCGTTATGTGCCTTACATTAGAGAAGAAAAAGCTAAGGTGCAAAGATTTGTTAGTAGTTTACCCCTGTACATATGAGAATGGATTGAGTTTGACAATCCTAGGACCATGGATGAAGCCATCCGCAAGGCCAGAATCTGCTACCAGCAGAATAAACAGAAAGGAGAAGCCCCGAATAAAAGATGGAATGAGAAAAGAGGTAATAAGGTAGTTGGGGGCAGTAAAGGAAATCGCAGTGGAGGAAGTAAGGGAATTAGCAAGGGACAGAACAGCAAAACTATGCAGAGAAGTTCATTTAAATCTAAACCAACTAGCGAGTCCAGAATGAATGAACAGCCTACCAGATTGGAGGGTGAAGGGGCAGCCCGGCCCCCAGTACAATGTTGGGGTTGTGGAGGACCTCACTACGTCAAAAATTGTCCGCATCGAAAGGGAAATGAGCAGGTATCCCAAATCCGTGAAGCATCAACAGTTGGTGATATGGGACGTAGCATGCCAAGGATAAATGCAGCACTAGACGATCGTCAGGCGGAATATCAACCGACCATGGTGGAATTCGAAGGTAAAATTTCAAACTTTTCTGTAGTTGTTTTAATTGATCCAAGAGCCACCTTAAGTTACGTTAGTCCAAAGGTAGTAGAATATTGTAAATTACAGCCTATTAAATTCAAGAATTCATGGCTAGTACAACTAGCTACGGGGGCTAAGAGGTGAGTACTGGCAAAAATTAATAACTGCCCTTTAACAATAGCAGGACAACAAATAGTAGCAGATTTAAATGTTCTTCCTTTGGGTTCATATGATGTGTTGATTGGTATGGACTGGTTAGAAAAGCACTGGTCTTTAATAAACTGCAAAACAAAGACCATTAATTATAAGAACGAATTTGGTGAAAGACAGGAGATACAAGGGATCAAGCAACCTGTGCAGATTCGGCCAATAACAGCATCCCAGTTGGCAAAATGCCTAAGGAAGGGTTGTCAAATTTATGCTATCCAAGTGGGCTATGTTGATTCAAAGAATAAAACAACCACCCTGGACAACATTCCTATGATACATGAGTTTGCAGATGTATTTCCAGAAGAGATTACCGAACTGCCACCTAAGAGGGATATAGACTTTACCATTGAACTAATACCACGGGCAGCACCGGTATCGCGAGCACCCTATAGAATGAGCGTACCTGAGTTAACAGAATTAAAGATGCAGCTACAAGAACTGTTAGACAAGCATTATATTCACCCCAGTGTATCTCCATGGGGAGCCCCAGTGTTATTTGTTAAGAAAAAAGACGAAACTCTACGAATGTGTATAGATTATCGTCAGCTGAATAAGCTGACGGTAAAGAATAAATATCCTCTACCCCGAATCGATGAACTTTTCGATCAAGTAAAGGGTGCAATGGTGTTTTCCAAGATTGATTTGCGCTCAGGTTACCACCAGATCAGGATTAAGGAGGAAGACATCTCTAAAACAACTTTCAGAACAAGGTATGGGCACTACGCGTTTGTGGTGCTACCTTTTGGGTTAACCAATGCCCCTACCACTTTCATGTGTTTAATGAACAACGTGTTTCATCAATTTTTGGACAAATTTGTGTTGATATTCATCGATGACATACTGATATACTCCCGCTTTATGGAAGAGCACAAAGAACACCTCAGGCTGGTACTACAAACCCTCCGAGAACACCAGCTATATGGTAAGTTCAGTAAGTGCGATTTCTTCAAGGAAGAAATACAATATTTGGGCCATATCACCAAAAAGGGGATTGCAGTAGATCCTGAAAAGATAAGGACCATAATGGAATGGCCCATACCAAAAGATGTAGCGGATATCAGATCCTTTATGGGTTTAGCCGGCTATTACAGACGATTTGTGGAAGGTTTTTCAAGAGTAGCATACCCTATCACCTCCTTACAGAAAAAGGGAAGGGCATTCAAATGGACCCCGGAATGTCAAAAAAGCTTTGAGAAGCTTAAGCATCTGCTCACCACAGCACCCATCCTGAGTATAGCTGACCCTAATAAGGACTATGTGGTGTGCACTGATGCAAGCAAGGAAGGGGTGGGAGGTGTGTTAATGCAAGAAGGAAAAGTGATTGCCTATGAATCAAGGAAGTTAAAGGAGCACGAGCAAAAGTACTCTGCTTAGACTTAGAGTTAACAGCCGTCATACACGCACTGAAGATGTGGCGACATTATCTCATCGGGAGGAAATTTTTATTACTAACAGATCATCACAGTCTGACCAGTTATTTCAGCCAGCCCGCACTAAATGCGAGACAAGCACGCTGGGTAGATTTCCTAAGTGGGTTTGACTTTGATATTAAACACTTGAAAGGGAAAGAAAACCGGGTGGCCGACGCTTTAAGTTGGAAGGTACAATGTTTGTATGAAATCTCCTCCAGTGAATGGAAAAATCTTTCAAGGAAATGATAAAAAAAGTAGTAGAACAAGAGCAAGTAAAACAACAAGTACAGCAGCCTACCAGCAAGAGAAATAAGCAAGAATATAAAGTAGATAATGAAGGAATGCTGCATTATAAAAAGAGACTGTATGTACCTGATCAAAACAGTCTTAAAAATCTAATTTAAATTAATTTCACATCAGCCATTATGCTGGGCACCCAGGGTATCAAAAGATGATCACTTCACTACGAAAAGAATACCAATGGCCTGGAATGAAAAGGAATGTAGCTGAGTATTTAGCGCGGTGTTTGGAATGTCAGCAAATTAAAGCAGAAAATCAACACCCAGCAGGGTTACTACAACCCTTATCTATTCCGGAATGGAAATGGGAAACCATTTCTATGGATTTCAGAACAGGCCTGCCTAGGACAAAGAAGAATAATGATTCTATTATGGTGGTGGTTGATAAATTGAGTAAGACAGCACATTTTATACCTGTGAAATCCACATACAGGGCTGTGCGAATTGCCCACATTTTCATGCAGAATGTGTTCAAACTGCATGGACTTCCGAGGAAAATAATTTCTAATCGTGATGTGAAATTCACGTCAGCCTTTTGGAGAACATTATTCACAGAATTGGGAACACAGCTGAATTTCAGTACAGCCTACCACCCCTAGATCGACGGTCAAACAGAGCGAGTGAACCAGGTGGTAGAAGACATGCTAAGAGCTTATGTAATGCAAAAACCAATGCAGTGGGAGGAGTATTTACACTTGGTTGAATTTGCATATATTAACGGGTATCATGCTTCATTACGAATGAGTCCCTTTGAGGTCCTGTATGGGCGGAAATGCCGAACACCCTCCAGCTGGGGTGGACCTGAAGACAAATTAAGGTTGGGACGAGAGATGCTCAAGGAAATGGAAGATATGGTGAAAAGGGTACGCATAAATCTAAAAGTTGCGCAAGATAGACAAAAAAAAAAATGCTGATCTAAAGAGAAGGTTCAAGGAATACCAGGTTGGTGACCACGTTTATGTAAGAATTCAGGTCAGGAAAAGTACATTGCAGTGGAGCGGATGTGCTAAGTTGGCACCCCGATATTATGGACCGTTCCATATTTTGGCAAGGATAGGGCCAGTGGCTTACCAGCTCGCCCTGCCAAGTCATATTCGGGTCCATAATGTTTTCCATGTCTCGGTATTAAAAAAAAACGTGTATGATCCTAAACATGTGATCCGATGGCAGGAAATTCAGGTAAGAATTAATCTAGATAGACCAGATTAAAAGTTATGATAAAAGAAAAACTGATTGAAATATTACTGGTTGCAGGTAGAACCGGAAGGAGAAGTCTTGGTCGAGCCACTAAGCATCCTAGACTGGAGAGAAGTGCAGCTGCGGAAGCGAGTTATTACCCAAATTAAAATGCAGTGGCAGCACTTTGGGCCTGATGAGGCAACTTGGGAGGATGAAGAGCTTATTAAAAGGGCTTATCCAGGACTGTTCATAGCAAAAGGACATCAGGACGATGTCCAATCTCAGGAGGGGGAGATGTGACATCCTGAAACATTGTAAATATCCTATTGTAATTATTATTTTTACTATATGTATTTACAAAAAAACAAAAGACTGATGGTTGATTAAATTAAAAATATATATATAATTTTCTAGTTATTGACTACGGAATATTTTTGTTAAGGTTCTTTTCTTTTTTCTAAAAAGGGAACCTAGCAATTTTCTAGAAGGGAAATTAGCCAACAGGAAGTTGTTGGGTAACAACCCTAACTACCTCCCCCTAACTGAAAAACACCCAAACAAAAGAAGGTGAGGAGGGGGAAAACCCGTGCGGAAAGGTCAGATGGTAAAAAGAGGATGCTAAGCCTGGTAGAGACCAGATAGCATATGCACCTGGTGTGCAACGCACTTGCAGAGGTTAGGGACCTTGCAAGATAGCTCAGGGGGAGATACAGTCGAGAAGGACTTATCTCATGGTTGGGTGGATAGAAGACAGATAACGACATGGAAGTCCTATCCGAAAAGGGTATACTGTCTTCCGGCAAAGGTCAGGTAAGTAAGCTGTTTTTTTTTATTAAACCTAAAGTTTTGTATATGCCTATAAACTAAAGTATGTGTAATAATAGGAATTACAAAATTCTATTCATGATTTCTGAGAAACTGTAAGTCGCTGAGCAAAGAAAATAATATTAGGTATGTACAACAAGTTAAGAGTTAGAAATTCTTGATATTTTCTGGAAAGTTGTGGTAGGGAATAGGACAGAAAGGTCAATAGCATTTGAGTAGGGGTTCATGAATCCAGTGGGATGGTATTCCTGTTAGTAGTAAAATGTAAGGTAAACAGAGATTGTTATTATTATACAGTCAACCCGAGAGGTTCAATACAATGATGATAAAACAAGTTAAGCATTATTATGAAAATTCAAATCTATAAGTACATTATTGAAAGAGTTAGATAATAATAGCAATGTGCCAGGATAAGGCCGAATTTACTACATATGAGTTACTGCAGGCAATTTCAAACAAACCCTGGTTCGCGGAGATTGAGCGCTGCCCAACTCCTCAAATTCTCAGAGCAATAGGTTAGTGGCCTTACCGGCTCATCTCTGACAGAATAATACCCTATGGGCGTATGAACAACCACAGTAAATCACGCTGTGTAGTGAAAACAATTATTTGGGCGCATTAATAGATTAAAATTCTATTTATTGGATAATAGAGATCTTTTTCCTGTTATAAGGAATTCATTCAAAAATATATATATAACCGGAGTTGAGCCGCACCGTAGATTCATGATAATAATCTCGGAAGGGAAGAAAAGAAAGAAATGTATGAACTTGACTTTAAGAAAAACGGTTGTGAGTCAAGTAATTAACAAGTCTTTAATTCCCTTCAAATTAGATATAATCTTTCTGTAAGACAAAGCTTCTATAACTGTGAAGCACACAAAATATAATAGCCAGAAATTCGCATGAGGAAAATGGCGGTGTACATTTAATAAGATACAAGAATCCACCATTCATACGAATTAACTAGAACAGGAACGAAAACAAGAAACTAACTCAGACATGACCTGTAAAATCTTTACGCACATGTTCATTCCAATTTCACCCTCTGTGTTATAACAGTCGAGGAGAGAAGTAACTGCTGTATGCACAGAGGCTTAACATATTTTTTGATAGTAATTAATATTGAGCCATAGCTGAAATAGTTAAACAATAACTTGTCCAAGCATAGCTTAGTCTCTACAAAATTTAATACTAGACAGCGAAATAATATGGCAAATAACAGATCAAGTACCAGCATAAAATGGAATCACTCAGATATGGCAAAATACTGAATCCTTAAAAGCAACCAAAACCTGGTAGTATGTCAAAGCAAATTCGTTACAAGTTTAAGACAATAGGGGAAGTTACTTTCAGCGGTCTCAAACAGGACCGCCGAGAGCCCGAGTTCCTTGTTCCAGGTGAAATAAATAAACAAAAGAGACAGTACTCTTATCATTCAGGCTTACGCTTGTAGTCTGAAATAGTTAACAAGAACAAGACCCAAATATCCAATAAAATTATGGAACCCTTCCATCGATGCGGAGTTCACTCTTGCAAAGCGCTTACCTGGGTAAGAGTGAGCAGATCGACTGCATGTAGAAGTTGCCTCAGAAAAGATACCCAGAAAACCACTGCATCCCCTCCATTCCTGCAACAAGTTTACTGAGATTAGCTCGGAAAATGAAGGGTAACCATAAAGAATATTGAGTCCAGATGCAAAGAGGAAAAGAAAACGTAAAATAACCTGGTAAGAAATGGAGTTATACAAATGCCAGAAGCCTGTGCCGCATCGTGCCACCAAGGTCCTAGCACGGCCACCAGAATGTAGTGTTGGAATAGAGAAGACGCCACAGAGCAAAGCAAACGCTAAAGGCCAAGACAGAATGAGCCTTTTCCCTCGAAAAGGTGGTGGTATACCCTCCGCATCACAAATGAACGGTCGGATTGGCAACACTCTTCTCTACCGTCGATGGACTGGAGGAATCCAAAGGCTGCGGGTTCCAAGGACTCACCTGCCATGCCACATCAAAGCGGACGGGCAGTGATTAATGCGTTATGGAAAGAACTCAATGCAACTCGGATAACCATACAATATCCACAGTGCAGAAGGACGATGCGATATGAATAAAAAAAAGAAACTCAATGAATCCGGATAGCCATGTAATCATTACAGTGCAGAAAGCATTTAACACTGGAGTAAATATGTGACAATTCATTAAGGAATGTGCATCAAAAATGGAGTGGACTGTGTACTCGTGCCAAGGTTGACACATCAGCTGTAAAGCTAGATGGGTTTCTGACCAATGGTGGCGATTAAAATAGTATTTAATATTTCGTATTTTTTTTATCACCAATGTTACTATGTAAAAAAAAAATTCATGGATAGGAATCGTTACATTTAGTTTCTATGGATGAGGAAAATGTCTTTATATTTTTTGAGATACATCCATCTACTTTTATTGATTGATGTACAGCCACATAGGCATAAGTTATTTTAATTGGAATGGTACCAGGAATTTTACGTAAAATAGCATTACAATAAAAATGAAAAATATTACTATAATTTTATAATTTCAAAATACACTCCAGTAAAAATAAAAGTGTAATTTAATTTAATTTATAGTAAATAAAAGAATAAGTGATTTTATTTAGATAATAATTTAATAAAAATAAAATAACATTTATACATTTTTAAATATAAAATATTAATTTATTTCCAAAGTTTATTTTCATTAAATATAGACATTTTAAAATGTCAACGGGAAACATGCAATTAATTAATAAATGATAAGTATTTATTTTTGAAAAATAATAAAGATTGAAATATAATTCTAAAATTTGTCTTTGTTGAACATTAAGTTTTTAAAATGTAAACTAGATTAAATTTAATTTGAAAAATTATAGACGTCAATACTGGTGAACCGGTGAACTTTGAAATATATTTGTTAAATAATAATATTTGAAATGCAATTCTAAATAAATTAAAATATGACATAGATTAAAAGAATAAATTGAAATAGATGATGAATATAATTAGAAGAATAAATTATGCATTCAATTATAGATGTCCAATAAACCTTGAAATGTAATTAAAATAAATCATATTTATTAAAAAAAACACACATATTCCCCGGATGTGGGTGCCACTGAGCAGAGGACGGGCGAGCCACCTAGCCCCCATGTGACTACACATGCCACCCCCCATGCAGCATAACTACCCAAGCCCGTCCGCCGTCAACTCGCATTCAAGTCGGGGTGGTAGCTCTGGGCAGTTAATGCTGCCATGGACGACAGTGAGGCGAGAGCCGAGGGAGGGTTCCGGAATGGTGCTGGTTATTTATCCTTGGTCGAGGTCGGCTCCAGGCCATTGTTATGCGATTTGCACAGTTGGTTTGGGGTCTGGTCACCTAGTGTTAGACAGTGGGGGCACGCCTGGTGCTGGCTGGGTAGATTGCCACCTCAGGTCACCATCAACCTGGTTACTCCCTCAGTGCACAGAGGCCCAATTACAGAACTGTGAAGGAAGACTTGGGAAGAAGGAGGGTGGCAGAACGAGGCTGAAGAAGGGAAGGTGGCGGAGGTCGAATTCCCTGGACGAGCGGCGGACGAACTCACCATGGCTCGGCTCCGCCATAGACAGCCATGTCGAAGAGGCAGGGGCTCAAACAGAGGACGCGGTCGTGGGCAGGCTGGCTGGGAGCATCACCACTGCTGCTTCCAGTTCTACCACCGTCGAGACGGGGTGGCTCCACTTCAGGCCGAGAACGTCGTGGAGGTTAGCGGGGCGAGCATGGAGGGTCATGCACTTTCTGCTTTCGGGTCGGTGGTCTTTACCCTGGGGAGGCTGGGTGAAGCTCAGGGGGTCAGCGCGCACATCTCTGTGCTCTTCTCAAAAACCCCTGAAGCTGACGAGGATGGTTCTCCTTCTGCAGGGGAAGCTCCTCCCTTCGATGCTCCTGGACCTGAATTGCCACTGCCTCCTCCTGCAATTGAAGCCACTTCCTCAGGACAGGCTATCAGGGAGAGCCCTTCCTCATCCCAGGCAGCAAGAGCTCGCGACGCGGCCAAATGGGCTGCAATGTGGGAGGGTATTCCCAAAGGGCTTGGATGGTGCGAGATCATGGAGGAGAAGCCACCGGCGGATGAGCCACCAGCGCAAGCGCGCCCCTGACTCGGCGCTTATCTCCCTTCTCAGGTCCTGCTCCTGCTTCATTCTGATATGTCTTAGTTTGGGTATCTACTCGCTCTGGTTTAATGTTATTTCGTGTCACAGTCTTTTTTGTAATGGCGATAGCATGGGTGTCTGTATGCGTGTCAGCTCATGGTTAAGTCAGTTCTTGGCTAGGTCTGTTAGTGGTACTACCTGTAGAAACAAAGAGTTATGCCCCTGCGCGGGTGAGTCAAATTTTGCGTCTAAAACCTGTAATGTTGCAGTCCCGGGTTCTCTTCATCGAACCTACAGGTCGTCATGAAGTTTCAAGGTCATCTGGATCCCCTGCGTGGGAGTTTTTTGAGCAATTCTGCCTGTATCATGGCTTATCAGCTGCCATGGAATCCATGTCATTTCACGCTAAAATGCATGTAATTTTCAACCTTGTATATATAATAGAATCTTAGTCTTTTTACCAAGAAAAAAAAAAAACACACACACATATATATAAATTTAATAGGGAAAAAAATATTAATATATAAACAAAACTTTTTATCTCTATATTTATGAAATTATAAATGTTGAAAATATATCTTTATAATAAAATTATCATATTAGGCCATCAAATATAAAATTAATTAAACATCTTCTACATCTATTAAATTATACATGTCCACATTTTGAGATAGTAATTTTGAAGCTTACTTTTAAAAATTTATAGTTTCACTTAACATAAATTTCAGAATGTAAAGTAGGAAAGAATTATAGACATCAATATTGCTGAATCGGTGAACTTTGAATATATATTGTTAAATAACAATATTTGAAATGCAATTCTAAATAAATTAAAATATGACATAGATTAAAAAATAAATTGAAATAGATGATGAACATAATTAGAAGAATAAATTATACATTCAATTATAGATGTCCAATAAACCTTGAAATGTAATTAAGAAAATCATATTTATTAAATATACACACACATATAAATTTAATAGGGAAAAAATTATTAATATATAAATACAAAATATTTTATCTCTATATTTATGAAATTACAAATCTTGAAAATATATCTTTATAATAAAATTATCATATCATGCCATAGAATATAAAATTAATTAAAGATCTTCTACATCTATTAAATTATGCATGTCCACATTTGTGAAAGTAATTTTGAAGCTTACTTTTAAAAATTTATAATTTCACTAAACATAAATTTTAGAATGTAAAGTGGGAAAGAACAATACAACATTATAAATATACATGGTTTTGAAAGAGTAGAAAAACAATAGAATTTTTGATATAAATTGGAAAACAACAACACATCATAAATATATAGATTCCAAATTGTAATTATAACACATAAAATTTTGAAATATTATATTAATTTTGTCTTTATTAAACATAGAAACATTAAAATATGAAGTGTATATTAAAATTAATCAGAAAAAAATGGATATGTATCAAACTATCCATGTTCATTGTGAAACAACAAATTTTTAAATGTAATTGTAAAACTTATTTTTATTAAACATATAAATTTTAAAATGTCAAGTGGAAAATAACAACAAAACATCAATAAATAAATGATAAGTAT
>APFE031049672.1:28418-46799 GCA_000404065.3 Pinus taeda | reverse complement strand
TTTTTTATATTTTGATACACATATGTCAACAAAAACATGTATAATGATGAATTAGATATAAAAAACATAAAAAAACATAGACTGAACCATATAACAGCAATCATCTAGAAGTTATAATCTTCATCAACCACGTCCACAAGTTAGTAACATAGTAACATACAACATGTTGAGTCTTATGATTCATCAATCTTAAAGTTTCAAGCTTTGAAAATTCAATA
Source organism: Pinus taeda (assembly GCA_000404065.3). Lineage (NCBI taxonomy): Eukaryota > Viridiplantae > Streptophyta > Pinopsida > Pinales > Pinaceae > Pinus > Pinus taeda. Next base: position 46,581 of record APFE031049672.1, on the reverse strand, counting down.
TATAACATTTATCATCATTAATCACCAATGTTGTACTTGCAAGCTAAGTGTAACCATTACAACAAATAATATCTAACATGAAATGAAATGAAACAACTTTCAACTTTCATGAAGCATCATATTCATAAGTCATTACTAATGAGTTATAATTGCCAACTTCAAACTTAAATTGTCATATATTGTTTAAAAAAATATCTTAATAAATATGAAAGAGTCAATAGTTATAAAAACTACTAGAAACTAGAAAAGACAAGTAAATCTATTATCTATTGCTTATGCTTGGGCCTCTTGCCACCAAGAAAAATGTCTAATTTTTTAGTCTTGTTGGAAAATCGGGATCTTTGTCATTAATATCACCCTCTAAGCATTAATATCCAGAATTATCTTTGTCATTACCTTTGTATTTGTATAGGGATCTTTGTCATTAATATCACCCTCTAAGCATTAACATAAGATAGAAAAAGCATAGCATGTCAAGTCAAGATTTTGTTTGAGTGATGTGTATATTTTTAGGAGGGTCATGATAGAAGAGTTTGACAACTAATGTCACTAACATCAAGGTACATAGAGGGATTGGTGCTCTTGATTAAATACGAGTTCCATACCCTAATACATGACAAAATTCAATGGAAACATTGTAATCCCCCAATCCTGAAAAACTAATAACTCTGTTGGATTTTGAATGAAACCTAAAATTCCACTTTCTCTATATGAAATCCAATGAGGTCGGAACTACTCTCAAATATCTTGAGTCATTTCATGGTAATGTTAAAAATTTAAGTAAAAGGATGAAAATGAAGATTAAGGAGAATGTCACTAGGGTCATAGGCTTGATCATTAAGCTGCCCCACTCAAAACTTATTTGTTTCTTTGAAAAAAATTGCATTTGGAACATTACTGCAATTTTTTTTTTGCAAAAGAGGCTAAATGCTCCCGAAAAGGCAAGGAACGTTTTGTTTTTTAGGGAGTGTGCTCCCAAAAACACTCCCTCCTCGAGAGCTTTTTTCACAGATGTTTCTATTGTATTACTTAGAACAACTCCTTGAAATGTCCTAATCATCACCTAATGCCTAATGCAATTCATGAATGAACCATGATCATGATAGGTTCTTCTATCTGCCTAGTTTTAGCTTGTTATCTTTCGATATTTCATCTTTTGTGCTTGGATTTATATGGAAGATGGAACTCATTTTCGTCTTTGAATATCAATTTCAATGCAGGTGTTTGAATTGTTCAATTTAGCCTTAAAGGACCATGACCATGGTTATGTGAAATTTCATTGGAAAATTGTTGGCTGAATTGAGGCCATTTAGGCTTCTCTTTGTCCACGTAAGTTGAAAGAAGGGACAACACATGGAAGAAATAAGTATCCTTATTCAACTTTCTACTTATGAGGATTAGCATCTCTATTTCACTTTGCTACAAGTGGTGTTGTTATTATGGGAACTTCAAGTTCCAGTTCTCAGCTCCAAAAGAAGATGAGACATATTTATCGAAGAGGCAAATGGATTGATGGTATAATTGATCAGAATGGCATAATGAAAATGGATAGTTTGAATGATGATGAGAAGGATAGTCCAATTACTTCTGACCATACAATTTAAGAACACTCCATCACCTTAGCAAAGCCGAAGTCTTCCAAGAAAAGGGTACTTAGTGTGAGGAACAGGAACATCTTAAAATTTGGTTTTACTCCAAATAAAACTTCAAGTACAACATGTATCCATGGTTTAGATGATGCCAATTTTGTTTGGCACTGTCAGTCTCATCTTTGCTTTCTTTAATTGCTGTCCTCTATTGTTTTCATCGCACTTGTGAATACTGAACTAGTTGAGAAAATATGCCCTTTGGTGGTGGTGCGATAAAGAATACCTTCTAGGGACTAATGGTTTAAACTTTGCATCTCTCATGGATGGTATGAAGATGCTCCCAGTGGTTCCTTTTCTTATAATCCCACAGGTTAATATCCAACAAAAGGAAGGCCTAGGAACTACAATTTGGGCATACCCATAGAGAACTCAGGCCAATTTTCTCATCACTTTTCGAACATATTCGGAAAAATAAGGTCAATCGTACTTCTGGCTCTGAGAGATGACATTGGTTGATTGAAAATATCCTAATGGCTTAGACTTTGCATCTCTCATGGATGGTGTGAAGATGCTCCCAGTGTTTCTTTTTCTTATAATCCCATAGGTTAATATCCAACAAAAGGAAGGCCCAGGAACTATAATGTACTTATTCCAAGTGTTTGGCATACCCACATAGAACTCAGGGCAATTTTCTCATCACTTTTGGGACAAATTCGAAAAAGGAAGGTTATGGTACTTCTGGCTCTGAGAGATGACATTGGTTGATTGAAAATATCCTAATGGGTATATGCAAACAGTTTCCAATCATATCAACCATCTAATTGGAATAAAATACTAGCTGAGTTGGAGTGTAAGCTTTATCAGATTGTGGAAACCATAGGTTTCTTCTTTGAAGTGAGAAGGCTATTGAAATATTCATGGGTGCCCATTTGAAGCAAAGTTTTGCAAATCTAGACAAGGATCTCGAAAACAGAAGAAGATGTTTGAATTCTCTAAGAAACTATGCCCAACAGTTTGACATGAAGGTTTCATCCCACAGAGCCATACTTGGAATGATCCTTCAATCCAGTTTCAATCAAGTAGCCTAGTTTCTTGCTCAGCCTCGAATGTGTAAATCCTTGGCAACCTATCCTTTTTCAAAGCCTGATTTTGGTGGAAGTGGAGATAACAATTAGTCTAGTGGCTGACAGGGATATCCTAGTGTTTCACCTTACCAGCCCTGTGGATAGCTCTAATGTCACGGAGAAGATTTAGGATTCTCTTCTTCCATAAAAAGACACCTTGTCAGGGAGGATTGTTCACAACCCATATTTATATGGCCCATCTTGGATTTGCATACTCTGATACTTGTGATTGCGGCATTGGAGAACTATATAGCTCATGAGAAATGCCACAAACACTGGGATACTTGGGTGGAGCCTTTAATGTGCACAACTAGACATTCAAGGGCCATAGGACTATGAAGTTGGGGATGATGAGTTAGTTCTAGAGGTTGTTACAGGAGCCAATGGATTAGAGCAAACATTTGATGATGGTTATTATTGGTTGGTCAAGAATTAACATTTGATGGTGCCAAGAAAAAGGATGATGTCATGAGTGTTTGTTCAGTGGTTTGGCTAGCTTCCTCGGCCATTCAACTCAGCAGATTGAGTGCTCACAAAAGGCAAGCTTTTAGTCAGAGATCCTTTGATGGCAGAACATAGAAATCTGTATCATTCAATGATCCTTCTCACAAGCCACTCACTTTCAAGCTTGATCGAATATACACTTGGAAGCAAAGGGCATTCACTGGATAGAAAAAAGATGTTCAGAAATATGTTTGATGAGGAGCATAGAACAAAAATCTGATTAATGGATTTTGTTATGCCACCTTTTCACTTGTTATGCCCATATGTGATGAATGTCTCGACTCTCAGATCAGACATCTACTCTTGAATTTAGTTCTGTAGTGCCTTAAAGAAAAAAGGGCATAGTTTGACATGAATTGTAGAAGGAAGAAAATGTTAATTTCAAGCGAGAGAATGAGTCAAAGTTTGATTCAATTGATTTGCTAGTTGACCTATGCTCAAATTGATCAAAGAAAATTATGTTTGAATTGCTCAAACGAATGGGAAGTCCCTGATAATGTTAATTAATGCCTTCCTTGATCAGACCAAGATTGAGTTAGGAAGACTAGAGCTTGAGATGGTACCCTTTGATCTGAAATCGATTTTGGATGATGTACTTTCACATTTGCAGGGAAGACCCGTTGCTCACCAAAAGTGGGTAACACTAGGAGAGCTTTTCTCCTGTTCATCTTCTTCCTGTCAACAGCCAGTAGCCACTGAAAGCCACCTTATAGCCGATGTGATGTGCCACTTTATCTCCACTCCCTGCATCAGTTGTATGTTTCATGCCCATCTGTCGAGCGCATATGTTAGAAGCTGGGCATTCCGACCCAAAAGGTATGTTTTTCGTTGTGCAATCAAGTTCTTATGCTTGTTTTTAGTGTAGAAAATCCACGAAAATTCTGACCTACTTGAATGAACAAATCTAAAACGAACTTGTAACCCAAGACACATAATTTTCTCTACTTAATTTGTAGCAGAATAGGAACAAAAATAAACAATCACACAATATAAAAATACAATTTTTTTTCTAGGGAACCCAACTGGGAAATCCCTCTGCTTGATTGAGAATTTTATTGATAGAAATTTAGAGCTATCGATCTCTTACAACACAATCCTATTTCAATAGGGAAAACAACATATTCTCCCTGCTAGTCCTTAGCTTGAAACACCTTGCAAGAATGTTGATCCTGCTTCTTCCTTTCCTTGCTTGGCCGAGCTCTTATTTCCTTGTGTTGATTTCTCCTAAATCCTAGTGCAATAGATTCTCCTATTATTTAGGAATGACTCCTAAATTCTAGCACATTCCTCAAGGAATTATCCTCTATCAATTTTCCCTTCCCACCACCTGCTCTTGCACAAACTGTGTTATTTATTGCCTTGTCTCACCAACTCATGTTCAGAAGACAATTGAATAATTTTGTGCCTTGGTCCTCCTTGTAGGTTTTTCAAATAGGCTAAATCTTGCAAGTTATTATTTCTGGAAATCAAACTAGCTATTGATTGAGTTAACGAAGACTAATTGACTCATGTAACTCATCTAACCCAAATTTAGAACTTGAGACTTACTTCCTTGTCTTTTTCGAAAGATAACTCACACTAGGAGACAACAAATGAGCCTCCCACGCCAGCATATCAATTGAACTACTTCATGAACTGTCCTAACTTATAGGAATGTGAAAATTTCTGAATCTAACAAACCAGAAATCCCACTGTAGAAAGCTGATTTACATCACCTACTTGTATTCTTCATTTAACAAGTTATTTTCAGAAATGTTCAAAAAGTATTAATGTAAATACATTGCAACCTACACCACTAAACAGATCAAGAACTGAAAAATAAATGAGACAATCATGCAAAGGACACACTTATTTTTGGACTAAATGTCCTCGGAAAAACCCAATGCACGAAAACCTGTGCAGCAACTCTGAGGGTTTTCTATTATTAAGCAGAGGTTCTAAATACACATCTTGGTTGCCCTCCTGGCAAGAAAGTGATAGAAAAATACAATGGCGGAGAACTTGAGTGAGTTTTACCTCACTTCACCCGACAGAATCTGGCTGATCGGCCACAAACCTGGCTAGCCCCGGCTACAACTTTGTTGCCCCTTCGTAGTAGCTACGTGGAGCTCTCTAAGGCTCTGCGTTAGCACTTCTGCCCATTGCGACAACTTTCTCGGCTGTTCCGGCAGTTTTAGGTAGTTCCCTGGCTTTCTGCGAGGAAGGTAGCTCTTCCTCTGCACTAGCCCTCCTGGCTCTGTGTCAAGTCTGCGTGGGCCCAGACTGACCCAACGTTAGTTTTCCCGGCTATTGCACTGCCTCCACACATTTCTCTCCGCCTCTCTATTTGTATTCTTGAACTATCACTGCCTATCAGCAGCAAGATCTCCCCAATTGATTTCCCTCCTGAGAACTTCTCACCTCAGAAAATTGATTTTCTCTATCTCTCTGTGTGTGTTCTCTAACTAACCCCAAGACTCCATTTATACTTTTCTTATTGAGAAATCAATGGCCGAGATTAAGTCTCTAATCAACGGATAAGATTAAATTAGACTTGGCCCTCGTCTCTTAGAACCTTCTCACCTATATTTTCATTAATACGCATTAATATTTTAATTTTCTTAAGTTTAGACTTAGGAACCACGTTAAAAATATTAATTATTTTAATAAAATACTATCCGGGTGGAATTTCTCCAAAGTATTTCTGGGTCTTGGAGATCTCATGTGTTCTAGCTCCTCCATAAAATTTTAGAGCTAGATCACGTTTGATGCTATCCAAAAATAAACACTCCCTCTTTGCGAAGAATGTGCTCTAGCAATACTTCCCAGTAAAAGTATCACACTGATCCATGTCATCGGTCCTTTGCGATACTGATGCTTGGCTTGCTGCCCCTCATCCACTATGCTGCTACAATCTGTACTGTTGCTCATGACACTGCCAGTGTCACTGCTGCATTTGTACTACAACTCCCTCTTAAAATGTTGCATCATGCTGCCCATAGCACTGCCACCACTACACTGGAACTCAGTTGCTGAGAAGTAAGCAACTGAAAAGCCACCCAAAAGATGACATGCTAGTCAGTCTGGATGCCCCGTGACGCTGAAGATACCTCTGTTGCTAATCTGTGCTGACCCTTTGATGCTACTGCGTTGATGTTGTATCTGCTCTGTGCCTCTCGCACTACTGAAACACTCCACTGCACTGCTTCAGACTCTAGCACTCTAGCTCTGCCATTGTTGCTCCATCATCCCTCGCACCAACTGACTTTCGTCATTCTGCCACTGTCATTAAGGGCTCCTATAGCTGTATGTGATCCAAGAATTTGGGCACCTCAAGGATCCTGCCCCAATGTAGTCCTCCCGACTACATCTCAATATCGCCCCACCTCTTCTCTAGAGTTGCATGAGCACTCATGGCACAATCTTCATCGTTTTCCTCTCCGACAGCTTTCGTTGGAGCAACCTTTGGGTTAGACTTCTCTTCTTTGCCATTTTTCCGAGGGCACTGCGTGGCAAAATGACCCATTTCTCCACATTTGAAGCATCTGACTTTGGGTATGTCCTTTTTCTTCCTCTTCTGCTGCCCTTGCTATCCCGCTGATGCGAGAGTTGCATCCTCCTCTTCCTCCTTCTTGACTCCGATCCCTTTGCTGCTACTTCCCACCTTGGTCAATCATCTAATCTCTTCTTGTCGAAGAGCTACCCACATATCCTCCCAACTATGAAGAGAAGCCCTGCCCAAGATTCTTTGGACAAAGGTTTCCCAATCTTCAGTGACTGCATTCAGTGTAATCCTGACCATAAATTTAGGATTTGGTGTAGCCCCTACAGAAGTTAGCTGGTCACAGATCCCTTGCAACTTGAGAAGGAAGGGATCAATTTCTTCTCCCTTTTGCATCTGAAACTGTCTCAGCTGACTCTCAGCAACATCTTCTACTCAAAGGAAGTTCCCTCATACAATGTGGTCAAGGCCTCCCACATTTCCCTTCTCAACAATATGTGGGATCACATGATCCTTGACCCCATCCAAGATCACGCTCTTCACTTTAGCTTGAGCCTCCTCGTACTTCTTGAGAGGATCAACATCAACCAGAACAATAACTGTCTTCAAGGCATAATCCTTTATGCGATTTTAATCCAAAACTGACAGGATCCTGGCCTTCCAGATGACGAAGTTGGATGCTCCATCCAACCTATCTTGATCCCTCAGTCCTTTGACTGCCATCTCTACTCAAATGAATGTTGAACTAGTTCTCCTCCCTCTTTCACTCCTACCCCAACAAAACTCGGATCTGGATTTCTTTGGTGCTAGAAATCCTCTAAGGAACAAGATCCCTTTGAATTTTGATTTCCTTCATGGAAATCATTCTGCCAACCACTGTCGAACCACCCCTCTCTGATCTCTCTTTGCTGTTGTGCAACACTAGATCTAGATTTCTTGGATAGAAATCTTCTAAGGAACTGATTCCCTCTATTTTGCTTCTGCCCCACAAGGTATAGTTCTGCACCAACAGAATTAGCACCCCACCAACAACTCTAGATGAAATCTGCGCTGCACCTTTGGCCACGAAAACCAGAAAAATGAGACTCAACAGTCTCTGCACTAGCCCAGTAACTACTGCGCTACCCTCTGCAACAACAATGTCACCCCATTAGGCTAACGCAGGCTCTGCATGAGCCTCCCTTGGTGACTACATCACCCCTCCTCTGCTCTCTTAGCCAGAAACTATGCCGTCTCTTGGGACAACTGCCTTGGTACACATATTTTCTTCTGTTCTATCATCGATGGCTTCAGTCCTCCTTGATCTGTAATCGCTCTGATACCATGTGAAATTTTTTGAATCTAACAAACCAAAAATCCTATTGCAGAAAATTGATTTACATCACCTACTTGTATTCTTCATTCAACAAGTTATTTTTAAAAAATGTTAATGTAAATAAACTACAACCTACACCACTATACAAATCAAGAACTGAAAAATAAATGAGACAATCATCCCAAGGACACACTTATTTTTGGACTAAACGTCCCTAGAAAAACCCAATGCGGGGAAACCAGTGCGACAACTCTAAGGGCTTTCTATTATTAAGTAGAAGTTTTGAATACAAATGTTGGTTTCCCTCCTGGCAAAACAGTGATAGAGAAATACAATGGTGGTGAACTTGAGTGAGTTTTACCTCACTTCACCCGGCAAAATCCGGTTGATCTGGCAACAAACTTTGCTGGCCCTAGCTACAACTTCGTTGCCCCTTTGGAGTAACTGCATGGAGCTCTCCGAGGCTCTACATCAGCTCTACATTAGCACTTCTACCCACTACATCAGCTTTCCCAGTTGTTCCGGAAGTTTCCGGCTGCTCCCTGGCTTTCTACGTGGAAGGCAGCTCTTCCTCTACACTGGCCCTCTTGGCTCTGCATCATGGCTGCGTGGGCCTAGACTGACCTAGTGTCAACTCTCCCGGCTACTATGCTACCTCCACAAGTTTCTCTCAATGCCCCTCAGCTACAAGATCTCCATAATCGATTTCCCTCCTGAGAACTTCTCACCTCATAAAATTGATTTTCTCTATCTCTCTGTGTGTGTTCTCTAATTGACCACAAGCCTCCATTTATACTTTTCCTATTGAGAAATCAAAGGCCAATATTAAGTCTCTAATCAATGACTAAGATTAAATTAGACTTGATCCTCGTCTCTTAGAAGCTTCTCACCCATATTTTCATTAATACTCATTAATATTTTAATTTTCCTAAGTTTAGACTTAGAAACCACATTAAAAATATTAATTATTTTAATAAAATACAATCCGGCTGGAATTTCTCCAAACGATTTTTGGGTCTTGGAGATCTCATGTGTTCTAGCCCCTCCACAAAATTTTAGAACTAGAGCACATCCGATGCTACCCAAAAATCAACAAGGAAGTCATCCTATATTTTAGGAATTTGTCATAAATTTTAGGAACTCGTGCATGTTAATAAAAACTACTTCTTGGTCTCTTTGACTAAGGCACAAGTCAAAGAAGGATCTTTATCGCTACTATTTTCAACAGTCACTCTTAGTGAGGAAGGTGCTTCTAGAAGAACCTAGTCCCCTTGAATTTGTCTCCAACACTACCATGTTATCCGTTGTTGCAACTGATCCCTCTAAATTAGAGGACTTCCTTGCTTTCTTCTGCAGAACCTACTTTGAAGACCTGTTCTTTCCCACCATGCTCTATGAGTCCGCCACTTTAGTCACAAGTGCCATGTACCCTATGTAACTCTGTGGATGCTTCCTTTGGCTGGAAGCGATACTGGAAGATCCAAATCTCTTTTGATCTCCCTTAACCAAATCCTCTACCCACTTGGCTTAAACTCTCCCTATACTAGAAGTCTCTGACTGAGTGGTTGCCTCCACTTGCCCTAAGCTATGCTTCTCATCATCCTACTAGTCAGCCCAACTGCCAACTATCTTAGACTTAAACTAACATATTGGCTGAGGCTCCATCTTCAGAGCTCTATCCTGCTCTCGCTCAATCACCACTTCTCTACGCTGAGAACTCCCTCCTTGCAGCTCAAGGCTGCACTTGTATCTACATGAAACTTGTAGATAGTCTTCACCCTCACACCTATCTGCTTCTTACATCCAGAAGCTAAGTGCTGGAGGTATGCTTTACCTCTAGTGAGGAGGATATCATATCCATTGTCCTCGAGGGTAGCTACCGAAACAAGATTCTGCCTCAATCTTGGAACATAGAGAACATCTCTGAGATGAAGAGGATTACTTGAATCCCTCCGAAAATTGATAATACCAACCCCTCTAGCTTCAAACTGACCTTCGTCTCCTGGATCAATTTGAAACTACATGTCCTTCTCCTTCAGGTGGCTAAAACTCTTCTTGTTCCTAGTCATGTGGAAGGATGCTCCTAAATCAATATACCATATAGTACTATCTACTGAGCTTTCCATGCAAGCAATCATTGAGAAATCTTTCTCGAATTGGGCAAAAAATGCACCTACCTCCTCTGATGCAGCAACATGATCATTACTGGACTCTCTCTTCTGGTTAGGACTCTTAGTGACATAGTGCTCAAATTCATGGCAATGGAAGCACTTGATCTTGCTTAGATCCTTCTTCTTGCCCTTCTAGTTGGACTCAGTCTCTCCCTGGCCCTTCTTGTCCTTGGCTTTACCTGCAAGAGAAAAATTCTCTTTGTCCTCAGTCCTGACTGGTCTCCCTACTATGGTTCCTCTTCATATCTCTTCCTGTATGCAGTCAGTCCAAAACCTTTCCCAATTGGGAAATTTCTCTCTCCCACTAACAACATCCTGGAACCCTTTCCAGGACTTGTGAAGTCCAAGTAAGGCAAGACTCACAAGGTCATGATCAGATACAACTTCACCCACACCACCTAGTTCATCTCGTACTTGAGTGATTCTAGTAAGATATGTGATAATGGGCTCACCTTGTTTCATTCATATACTCCTTAGCTTCTCCTTATGAGCAAGCTTCTTGGCATCATTGGCACTCTGATATAACTTTATGATGGCCTAATGCATCTCATAAGTTGTATTCTTCTCATGGATATGAGGCACTATATGCTCTTTGACCCCTTCTAGAATAATCCTCTTTTCCTTGACATCATTTTTAGTATGTTGGGCCAATTGTTGGGCATCTTGTGTTGGTGGGATAGCCTGCTTCATGAATTCTTCCACACCATTATCCTCCAACACTATCATAATCTTTCCTCTCTAAGAGATGAAGTTCGATGCTCCCTTAGACAATGATCAATTCTTAGTCCTTGGTATGTCATCCAACTTCCCTAGAGAGCTCTCCAACACCTGCCCACTAACAACCTTGTAATCCTTCACAAGAAGCTATACTTAGAGCTCGAATAATTCTGCCTCTCCTATCAATCTTGTAGTCCTTCACAAGGATTTAACTTAGGGCTAAATATACATCTTCTAGCTGCTCTCTAATATGCTCTTATGTTTCCACCTACTCTATCCCAATCCCAGACTCTCACCGACTTAGCAAAATATCAACTTGAGAACATCATTCTACATACCTCAGCTAGCAGAATTTTGCTTCTCTAGGCCTTGCCTTGTGCACTTATGTCTGTAGTTTCGACCCTCTGGCTAGGGCTTTCTGATTGTCCATGTCAACTCTCCAAACCTGGGCCAAAAGACCTCAAAAATTTGTGCTATTCCTTCCCACAACTCCTCCTTTCCTATGTTGTTACCTGACCACTTTTGAATTGTTGTTCCAACACTTTTGTGACCACAGACTAACCCTAAACTATGGCTTGACCTCTCCTATAATGCCACAGAGATATTCAACTTGTTGTAAAGATAAATAGCACCATAATGCTAGCACCAAACTTTGGATAGAATGCCCCTCTTCCAAGCTGATTGTTCCTACCAAACCCAACTTAAACAATCACAAGAAAAACGAACAAAAACATGTCTTCTTCTCCACTTTGCTAGGCTTGCTGAGGTTGTGGTTATTTTAGAGAGATTCTCCTTTTGATGTTTGCTCTTGGATGTATGAATCACATTGTGCTGGTCTTTTATTTTGTTCCTTGCTCTGATACCATGTAGAAAATTGACGACAATTTTGATCTAGTTGAATTAACAAATCTGAAACTAACTTGTAACCCAAGACACAAATTTTCTCTACTTAATTTTCAGTGGAATAGGAATAGAAATAAACACAGTCACACAGTATAAAAAAACACAATTTTTCTAAGGAACCAAACCGGGAAATCCCTTTTCTTGATTGAGAATTTTATTGATAGAAATTTAGAGCAATGAATATCTTACAACACAGTCTTGTTTCAATAGAGAAAACAACTTATTCTCCCTCTAGTACTTAGCTTGAAACACCTTGCAAGAATGTTGATCCTGCTTCTACCTTTCCTTGCCTGGCTAAGATCATATTTCCTTGCGATGATTTCTCCTAAATCTTAGCGCAATAGAGGCTCCTATTATTTAGGAATGACTCCTAAATTCTAGTGCATTCCTCAAGGAATTCTCCTCTATCAATCTGCCCTTCCCACCGCAAGCTCCTACACAAACTCGTGCTCTCTATTTCCTTTTCTCACCAACTCATGCTCACAAGACAATCGAATAATTTTGTGCCTTGGTCCTTCTTATAAGCTTTTTGAATAGGCTAAATTTGGCAAGTTATTATTTCCGGAAATCGAACTAGTGATTGATTGAGTTAACTGAGTCTAACCGTCTCATGTAACTTATCTTGCCCAAATTTAGAAATTGAGACTCACTTGCTTGTCTTTTTCCAAAGATAACTCGCACTAGAAGACAACAACTGAGCCTCCCACTCCTGTGCATCAGTCGAATTGCTTCATGAATTGTCCTAAATTTTAGGAATTTGTCCTAAATTTTAGGAACTCGTCCTAAATTTTGAGAACTCATGCATGCTAAGGAAAATTGCTTCTTTGTCTCTTTAAGTAAGGCACAAGTCAAAGAAGGACCTTCCTCGCCACTATTTTCAACATATAGTTGGGCATTTTTGGCATGGATTATTGGATGACTTGTAAGTGTTGATTTTCTAGTGCAATTTGCATTAGCATAATATTTCTAAAATTTTGATAATTACTTTTGATGTAGATATTTTTTTAACTTATTCCAATATATCATTCAACAATTATACTTCAGAAATTCAACATTAAAGAACAATAGAACAATATAGATCATGATGCACAAAAGAGAGACAAGATTTACCTTGGGAAACCCCACTATAGGGAAAAACCCAACAACCTCTTCAATAGAGAAATTCTTCTTGTTCACTAAGAGACACACCTAGACCTATGGTCAAACCTGGTCTTCTCCTCCAAGTCATACAAATTGATCCTGCACTTTTCTCTTGATCTTGTATTGTCAAAATTTCAGTCGTCTTGAATATCCAATTGCCCTAGAATTTCATTCCTGCACCAGTTTCCCCAATAACCCAAAAAATTTCGGTCCCTTGTAATAGTTGCCTGAAAAAAAGTAAGAGCCACAGAGAGAGAGATCACTTCACACGTGTGAGTTGCTAGAGAAAGAGGAGAGAGGTAAATTGTCCTTCTTTTTCATCCTTCTTTGTCCTTCTTATCTTTTGCTCACTTGCTTAGAAAAAGTCTTGTGAGAGGAATGTGAATTGCCCAAATGAGAAACTCGAGCTACCTTTATATAGTAGTCTGTCTTGGGTGAGTGGACATGTCTCTTGGCCAAGGCTAACTTGACTTGGTGGGAAGCCGACTTGTCACTTTTGGAGACAAAAATTACATTTTAAGAATTTAAAATTTTCATCTTTTAAAAGTTGCAATGGGACTTTGACTCAAAAATAGATTTTCCTTTGACTTAAGCATTTATAAATATGCTTTACAATGATAAATATAATTACATCAAGTGACCAAATGTACATTATGAAGAACGACCATAGTTATAAATTTAATAGGAAGAAGGAAGGGCTTTAACCATGGTTTTGCTCCCTCGCCTTAAATGGGGAGTTAATCTTCAATCCTAGTCTTGTCAGATCTCCCCTATAGGCCTATGGCACTAGGAAAGACACTATTTAGGAAACCTTGATTTTGGTAGTGTGGTCTTGTTTTCCCTTTCAATTTTTTTGAAGAAATTTCAACCCCCACTCCGTTATCAGTTTTCCTTATCACTCCGTGCATTTAGTTTTAAATCCAAGTATGATAAAAATTCTAAAATATGGAAATGACAATTTTTTTGAAAACAAAAATTTAGAGATTTCACAACTGCTGAAATTATAGAAATAAAACACAACGAAATTATGACAGCCACACACAGAAAATAACACAGTGATTTTTGGTCAATGTGACCCTAGAAAAACCCCCTACAACTCTTGGGGAAAACCAATTTGAGAGCTCTTCTTTATTTCTGAAAATGCTATTATAGAGAAATTGAAATACACAGTAAAAATTCCAGCAACCACAAATTACAATTTATCTCGATTTTTGTACTTGCACTCTTCCTCGTAAATCATGCCAATCAGCAAACAGGCAAAACAAAATTTTTCCAGCAATAAAACAACATTAAATGTTGTAGGGCCTACCTCAAAGAATGTGCCCAAAACTTGATGTACGGACTATACAGACCATACAGATTTCAGCAGTACGAATGCCTCGAAATTGGTGTCCTTGCTGCTGCTCCTCTTCCTTGATTTATGTGCCTTTTTTTTCCCGTTGTACAATTTTTCCTTGGGATTCATGCCAATTAATGCCACTGCCAAATTTGCTGAGATGTCTTCTTACTACTCTCCTTCACTTCCTCACTGCTAAGAAATTTTCTCCTTGTTCTCTCTTCTCTTTCTCTCAAATACTCATGAAAGAATGAATTGATCTCTTCCTCTTCTCTTCTCCTTTTAACTTTCTAAATGACCTTTCAAGTTACCCTAAGATCTAATGGCTGAGATTCATTTAGATCTAGGGATGAGAATAAATGTACATTTAATTCTCACTTTATATTTTTTAACTCACCCACTTAAATAAAGACCCACTTAGCCTTTTATTTCCATAGTCACTTTTTCACTTTCTAATTCTTCATTGACTTTAATAAAGTCTTAAATTAGAATGTAACTTTACCACTTCTAAAGTCACTTTTAAATTAAACTGACTATACCACTTATAAAGTCACTTTAGGAGAAAAGTAAAAATAAATTTGCACACTTTTCCCTAGGCTCCTCTGGTATCCAAATTTTAACACTCCCTCTTACCGAGGAAAGTGTTCCTCACTACTCCCATCTTGTCTTGAAGTAGACATGCTTGCCCCTTGGTAAGGCTTTGGTGAAAATTTTCGCTACCTGCTTATTTCTGGAAATGTACTCAAGCTTGGCAACTCCCTTTTGGACATAGTCTCTAATGAAGTGATACTTGATCTCAATATGCTTTTACCTGTCATGAAAATTGGATTCTCCATGAGTTTTATGTAACTCTAATTATCACAGTAAATTATTGAAGGTCTCAATGCATGACCAAATAGACCAAACAACATTTTGTGAAGCCATATGGCCTCACAACTAGCCAAACTAACAGCCGTATACTCTGCCTCAGCTGAGCTCAATGCAATTGACTGTTGTTTCTGGCTGATCCATGACACAACTGTTGAACCCAACCCAAAACAACACCCAAAAGTACTCTTCCTATCTAAAACACAACCTGCCCAATTTGAATCCGTGTACCCTGCCAGTCTCACTCCATCACCCTGTCTATAATCTAGACCAAAATCCACTGTCCCCTACAAGTAACAAAGAATGTGTTTTGCAGCCACCCAGTGCACTCTCCTGGGCTCAAACATTAACTGCAAAACATATATATGGTCGAGTGTTGACCAAATACATCAAACAACCAATCAGCTATCTATATAGAGTAGGATCCACCAACTCGGAATTAGAAGCATGAAGCTTCTTCGAGTTAGTGATCATAGGTGTAGACATGGGTTTGCATTCCTCCATGTGAAATTTGCTAAGAATATCGACAATGTACTTCCCTTGTCCTAGGTAGAAATGCCCCTCCTCCTGCCACACCTCCAATCCTAGAAAATAATGCATCAAGCTGATATCCTTCACCTCAAACTCTGAAGCAAGATATCTCTTGTAGCCCTCAATGAGTCTCTCTGCATCAGTGATGATCAATTCATCAACATACAACACCAGAATGAGAGGCTCCTCACCCACCACAATGAAGTATAGGTTTGGATCAGCCTCACTCTTTGTGAAACCCAACTTCTACAAGTATGTATCAATCCTCGAGTACCGAGCTCTAGGAGCTTGCTTTCGGCCATAGAGTGCCTTTTTCTATCTGCATACATGGGACTCCTTCCCATGCCCCTCAAAGCCCTACGGCTGCTCAATATAAACCTCCTCCTTAATGAAGCCATTGAGAAATGTGGTCTTCACATCCATCTGACGGATCTTCCAACTCATCTCTACTGCAATCAATATAATGGAGCGAATAGATGTATACCGAGCTACGAGAGTGAAGGTCTCCTCATAGTCAACTCCCTCTACCTGTGAGAACCCTCTCACCACAAATCGAGCCTTGAACTCTGTCTGTGAGAGCTTAATTCTTGTTGATCAGTCGAGTTTTGGGGCAGCAACAATATTATAACCAAGGAATTGGTGAAAGGAGAGATACAACCAACGGAGAAATCTTGTCCTGAGAGTCAAGGAGGAGAGCCATATCAGAATTCTCCTTCTGATCAGAGCACAAGCCAAAACAGGGCATTATATCCAAATTCTGGCCGAGGAACTCACTTCATCCAACAATGAGGAAAAGGAGAAAATTGAGGCAGAGAGGAAAACAGAGGGGAAGAAAGCTAAGGGTAAGAAAACCCAGGGCAGACCAACAGTGAAACCATCACAAGGAAAGCAAGAGGAAAAGCAAGAAAGAAAAAGAAGGATGAAACAGAGAGAAAAAAAACAAACAAGTTCAATCCCTGGTAATTGTTGTAGGTTGCAGGTACATAATGCGGAAATGGGGCCTCCCAACACAAGCAGAAGGGTCCCTACCAAGTTCCAAGGCATCCTCACATCCATCCCCTCCATGAACACTCATTTTTTCAGGGTTCAGACACAATTTAGTCATGGTTCAACCTTCTACAGAAAGCTACAGGACTTTCTACAAGAAGTTCTGTATTTTTACCAGAAACATCCTGTAGAGCTTTTGGGCAGGCCAGAATCGATTATGGAGAGGGATTTGAAGCTTGAATTCTATTGAGGAGGCATGCAACCACTCTTTTCTTCCATCCTCCACTTGTTTCATCTCCTCTCACCACCATTGCCACCATCTGGTTGAATATACCTGCACCGTCATACCAGAACCCTGTTTTCTCAGATAGAAATTTGTTTTTCAAGTGAAAAATAAAGCATGCAGAGGCCCGCATACCTTACCTATCAAGGCACCCTCAGGACCTTTCATCTGTGAACGCAAATTTGTTTGTTTCAGCATGCACCCCAGGAGGAGAAACGACTACAGGATGTCCTACAGGAATCCTGTAGCAGCTGATTCGGCTGGAGCACATACCATGGAGACACCAACAGCTCACATCAAATGAAGCCAGTGCATGCAGCATTCACCACTAGAGAGTCGGGTCTCAAGGTCTTGGACCAACATCAGCCAATGGAAGAAGAGCACCAGCACCTAGCAACCAACTCTCATGCCCTGTTAGAGTACATGGATCGGCAGGCTCAGGCCATAACACACTTCGAGGAGATGGAGCGACTATTGGGGGACAATTGTGTTCATGCTTGCACCTATAGGTGGGACAAATTGTCCCACAGCCTCAAAATCAGGGAATACCACACTCCAACTAGAATGAGGGAGGCCTTGGCACAAGTGCCTCCCTACAAAAAGTCTATTCAAAATCTCCAGGCCAGCTGGATAGGGGTCAAGTTAAGTTCCCCTTTGCATTTGGGATTGTTAGAAGGAGGCACAGAAGAAGAAGAGTATAAGCAGTGGGAAGAGGAGACCACAACAAAATTGAAGAAGAAGACACCCCCAGCCATGCAAGCCAAATCAGGGAAAACTGTTTCTACAGGAAGCCAGAAAACTGCTTCTACAGGAAGCTAGAAAATGGCCACTACAGGACTTTCTACAGGAAGTTTGGGGAAAGGGTAGCAGAAGGAGAAATTGGCCAAGATCTTAGCTAGGGAGGCAGCAGCTATGCTGGCCACCCTAAGCACATCCCCCAAGCAGAAGGAGAAGTGAAAGAGGGAGCTTCCACTATATTTTAAGGCAAGAAAGGGCATGCAGATAAGAACTGGCAGACCCCAAACCACAGTCAAAGAAGCAAATTTTCATTGAGGACACAAAAGCTAAACAAAAGGAGGAGCCTCCTTCAAGGACGTCCATCACCTGTGAATGAGGAAGCAAAAAACCTTCACTGGAAGAGAGAGAATTTAGATAATGGACTCAAAGACAGTTCTACAGGATGTTCAGACAGTTCTACAGGAAGTTGAGAATTCT
>APFE031049672.1:0-27354 GCA_000404065.3 Pinus taeda | reverse complement strand
GTTGGGCCCATATCAAGTGCCCAGTACCTCCTTTGTTTACTTTCATGTGTCTTTGCTGCATTCTTAGAATAAAATCTGCTATTTAGATTTAAATATTGTTTTGTTATTTAGATTTCTTTTTATGATTAAAGTAGTTTTTCATGTTCAGATTTGTTTGATAAGTTAATAACAGGGAATATCTTTGGAAAAATTCCATCAAGCACCTTGGATCTCACCTCTCCCTCAGTGGAATCATGAGCTGGGACCAAGGCCACCTTGCCACCACCAAAAACATTGTCTTTGCTTCACCATGCAATTAGTAGTGTTGGATTCTTAGTTTTCGAACTTTATATCAGTTTTGATTGCATGCTTAAATTTACGATTGCTTAGTTGCATAGGTATTTCACATATTTCATTTCGAATAAACTTCTGTTCATTTACTTTTGCTGTTAGGTCAGATTAGAGTGAAGTAACTAGGTAATAGGTTTTATAAGTGTTTGTTTGTTTAGTTTGAAAAACCACTTGCAGAGTACCTGTTATCCTTCCTTACCTGCCCATACTCCATCCAACCTACCTGCTTCATCCTCCATTTCAGATCCTTGCCTTACCTTTTCCATGTTCCCTCACGTTGACTTACTTCCCATTTATTGTGTAGCATTGCCTTATCTCTCCTTGAACAAATCCAACCGTCCTTATCACTCCTCAGCTCCATCCACCAAAATCTGGACCTTCTTACACCCCTATTTCACCTCCATACTCATTCCTTGACCTTTTTCCCTCCATCCATGCTCCAAAACCCCATTTCTAAACATCCTATAGAAAAGTTACATAACATCCTGTAGAAATCCCAGAACATTCTGTAGAACCCTTGTAGACTTCCTGTAGAAGCTCACGAAAGCGATTTCTTGAGATCCGATTACTGTGAAACTCTTAGGAAGGGTGCTAGGGACCCCTTAGGACCTCTTCTAACCTTCCCAACCTCCTGCAAGAATTTCCTCTCGCCAATCCACCTCTGCACAGTCAAAAGCCAGTTAAAAGCACATGCATGGTAAATCTGACAACTTAATCAAAAATACAAAAATATGTTTTCTTCAGATAGAAGTTGTTTAGACACATGTATTTTACCTTCCTAGAAGTAATGGCATCTCTTTCTGTAGCTTGCATCCTCTTTTTCGCATCAGTAGGACTAGATGGTAGAATTAGGGTTTGCTAGGGTTTGCATTTCCTTTCCGCTTTTCGCTTCTTTCTGCAAGTAGATTAGCCTCCTTTGAGTTAGCTTTCATCCATCAATTAAAAAGCTTCTTCTAAGAGCTCATATAATTTGGCTTAAGCTCCTAGCGGACTTGTGCCAGCTGACCAAGTGACAACTGCGGCAAGAGCTAGTACTTGTGCTTACAACACCATCGCTTCCAAGTTTGTTACGAACTACCGGGTTGATAAAATTAAAGAAGGGAGTCCTGGGAGTTGCAACATTATTGCTGCAATACTGGGGCCCACCATCTTTTTGGCGCCGTTGCCAGGGAAGCATCAGAGTATTGGTGATTGCTACTATTCTTCTATTTTCTACTACAACCTTTTGCTAAGTAGTTTATTTCATTTCCATTCTGCAATTTCATTTCCGCAAAAGTAGAGTAGACATTTCTTGCTTTCATAGATTAGCATTTCAATTCCGCAATTTCATTTCTGCAAGCGTAGATTAGCATTTCAATTCCACAAACGTAGCCTAACATTTCATTCCTGCAATTTCATTTGAACAAAATAGATTAGTCATTTCCTGCTTTCCTTTCAATTCCGCATTTTCATTTCAACAAGATAGTTAGTTGCAGTTCAATCTATTTCAGTTTTGTAGGTACAAGAAGAAAAATACAAAAATAACCAAAAATATTTCCTTTCATGCCTGGTAGGAGTAGAGATAAGTCAAAAAAATAATTGCACAACACCCCCCACTGCTTCACATAGCCAACCTTCTCTCTTCTTCGATGGCTATGATTAAGAAGAAACCCTGGGCGGACATCAAGGCATATTTGAAGAACCTCTAGGGGAAAAGAAGAAGAAAACATTCCTCTGGAGCAAATGGCTACAAGCATAAAAGTTTGGAGTTGTACCTTATCCAAAAATGAATTTGCAAATCAGATGGAAGATTTCAAGAGCGATATGAGGCAGTTTCTTGCCATGCAACTGGATACCTTACAGATCCAAAAGAAGCAAGAGGAAGCCAAGAGGGCTTTGGTCATCTTTTGTCCCAAGTGCACTAGAAAGCATCCTAGGAATGAATGTCCATTGTACTCCATAGGAGTGTGTTTTGTCTGTGAAGAATACCATCCTACAGATCAGTGCCCTTCCTTGCCTGGAATCAAAGCTACATATCAAAGAGCCAAAGAAGTCACTGAACCACTCTATTTCATGAACCAAAGGAGGTCACATGGACCCATACCTTACCAGCAGGAACTACAAGGGACATCCGAGACCTATTACGACCCCTATCAAGCCACTTTCATGCCTTCTTGGGGTCCCCCTGCTCATCCTTCCTGGTTCACACCTCCTCCTTGTTCCTTCATAGATTCCATATTATGCCCAACCATCTGCTCATTCATTTCACTCTTATGCTCAAGCCACAGCCTCATGTGGAATGCACCTCATCAGGGGTGGAGGCCCCAGTTACAACAGTCCTCTCGCCTCATTTTCCTTCCACCACCTGCTCAACCGCAACCATCACCTCCTGCTCCACCAAGGCAACCCCAAATGCCTGCCCAACCACACCCCATCCACATCCATCTCAAATATACACCCCACTCAACTACCCATACCCACCATTTCCAAACCCGCACATTGGAATAGCTCAACCCAATTGCAAAGCTGAGGCACAACATGTCCAAATGACTCCTATTGAGCTCAATGATCTTCACCAAAGTTTAGGAAGAGTGTTGCAAAATAGAGATTATATTGACAACATTGAAGGACCAAAGGCAAAGGAAGATTCAAAAGAAAAGATCAAAGAACCATGGGCTACACTTAATGAAGAGAAGAGATTAGAATCAGAGATCGAGAAAGCTCCCTCATGGTTACCATCAAATCCTCCATGTATTCAAGAGAAAGATCAGCAAAAAGAGGAAGATGAGAAAGTCATGGTAGAAGGTGACATGAAGAATGGTCCAGATCAGCAAAAGGACCAAGGATATCAGAGCTGTATTGAGATATGGTTCCAGATTGTCACTAAGTTGCAGCAGTACTCTCTTCCTCAGTTATGCTTGATCCCTTCAAAGTCAAATCATTTGGTCTCTGAAGTCCAGATAGCTGTAAAAGCATGCATTTCAAGCCTCCACATCAGTTTGTCTCTAATCTCGATGTGCATATGGCTCCATTGGAAGTATTCTTATACTTGAAAATGATTTTGTTTTTCAAGTAGGGTAGGGTAGGAAAAAAAAAAACAAAAAAAAAAAAAAAATGGAAATAAGAGGAAAAATCTAAGGTGAAAACCTCCTCGGAGGCGCCTTAGATTGGCTCATTGATTGAAAACCTCCATGATGTGGTCAGTGGGTTGAAAAAAAAAGATAAAAGAAAAAATATTAAGATCCTTGGGTAAAAACCTCCCTTGGAGGCGCCTAGGGCGGGCAATTAGGGTGAAAACCTCCATGAGGCGCCCTAGTCGTTTTTCAAAAAAAAAGAGAAAAATAAAAAGAAAAATAAATCTTATTTCCATTGACTAATTGTAGGTTGCAAGGGGGACATTGCAAGTCTGGAGGATCACTCAAAACAAAGGCAGAGGAAGTTCTGGGCTTTCTACAGGAAGCTACAGGCGTTTCTACAGGAAGTTCTGTATTTCTACAGGAAACATCATGTAGAACCTTTAGGTGAGCCAGATTTGATTTTAGAAGGGAATCTAAAGCTTGGAATCTATTGTTTAGGCCTGAACACATCCATGTTTCCATCCCTCACCCTTTTTCCATCATTTTTTCCACCTCATTGTGCTTCTTTTATGAAAACTGTGTTCTCTACAGGAAGTTCCTGTAGAAATTACAAGAAGCTAAAAATGGATTGCAAAAAGGTAGTTTGGCAAACATGATAGCTTCCTCAAGGGTTCAGAATTCCTCCTGCAATCTTCAAACTCCTCCTCCATCATCTCCATGCCTGCATCACAACTCAAGCTCAGTTTTTCTTTCCATGCAAAAAATTGCAGAATGCCTTGAAACAAAAATACCTAGTGCTGAAATTTGTTTTTTCATAACTTTCAAACCGTGCATCCATTTACAAAACCGCTTTATAGGGAGTTGTATAGGGATGATGGAAACATACCCAAGCAATTTTAGCTAATTCTAGTGCACGGTTTCCAAGAAATCAGCCTCCATCACCTTCAACCATTTTTGCATTTTCTCCATATCCGTGCATCCGTTTCAAAATATGTTTCATGGGGAGATGCATATGGGTGATAGTAACCTACCCAAGAAGTTTCAGTTGATTCCAATTCACGGTTTTCGAGAAATTGATCTCTGTAATCTTCAGTCAATTTACATTTTTCTCGAAATCTGTGCATCCATTGATCGTAATTTTTCTATGGGAGGTGCATAATAATGATAGGAACATGCTCAGCAAGTTTTAGATCAATCCGGCTTGTCGTTCGAGAGAAATGGCGAAAACAAATTTTTGTCCTGTGAAAATTCAACATCAGCAGCTTGAGGGTGCAGATCTGAACGTGAAAACAAATTCTTGCAATGTAGATCCGACCAAAGGACACTTGCACAAGGAAAACAGCCATGAATCAGCAACCAAGCCATCATGCAACCACAGAAACACATGCAGCAGCAAAATGCACCTCACAGCAGCCACATGCGACTTCAAGGTATGTGACTAAACCTCGTTCCTCTGATTGCATGAATGTAATTTGGAAACTGCATGAGCAATGAGATGGTGGTGATTAAAAAAATCAGTGGCCAGCTAACTGGCCACCCTCATCCAGTTCTCTAGCACTCATCTAGAAATCACGTAGCATGCATGTACAGGTAACTCACATGAAATAAAAAAAAAAAAACAGGTAGTGGTGGTTGTTTAAGCTTCAGCGTGATTGATGGACGTGATTACAGGCAGAGAACAAACAATTAAACACTGCAGTGGGGACCAATAGTCTGCATGAGGCCAACGTGCAGTGGCCAGCTCACCCTCCGTCAATGGAAATCTCCATAAAACAGCCGATCAAACTCTCACCTCTGTTGTTTACAGTTTACAATCATGCTTGCAGCTGCAACAAGCTCCATACCAGCTCCATAACAGCAAACCAAGCTTTCTCGGCCATTTTTTAAACCCTCATGATTATCGGCGTTTCTATAGGAAGTCTTCTACAGGAAACACAGAAAACAGCCTTTCAGAGCAGAAAAGCCTGTATTTTTCTTCAACAAATTGGAGTTTCGAAGAGAGGTAGGCTCAAACATGCCATCCCCATGCTTAATTTTCGAAAGGTGGTGAATTATCTCGTTTTAAGTGAAAAATATTGGAACCAATCTGCCTGTGGGTCTAGACAGTGTTTTGCTTATATAATACACAGAATTTCTTTTGAATGGTGCTGCGTCATATTCACCTCCATGGTTCCTGCCAGAAAACTCTCCCCATTTTAATGACAAACCACTGTAACGCTCACCTGTGCACATATCCAATCTCTGTTTTGTTACTGTTACATGGTTGCTGTAAAAATTAGCTCTGCACTCTGTCTGTGAGAGCTTAATTCTTGTTGATCAGTCGAGTTTTGGGACAGCAACAATATTATAACCAAGGAATTGGTGAAAGGAAAGATACAACCAACGGAGAAATCTTGTCCTGAGAGTCAAGGAGGAAAGCCATATCAGAATTCTCCTTCTGATCAGAGCACAAGCCAAAACAGGGCATTATATCCAAATTCTGGCTGAGGAACTCACTTCATCCAGCAGTGAGGAAAAGGAGCAAATTGAGGCAGAGAGGAAAATAGAGGGGAAGAAAGCTAAGGGTAAGAAAACCCAGGGCAGACCAACAGTGAAACCATCACAAGGAAAGCAAGAGGAAAAGCAAGAAAGAAAAAGAAGGATGAAACATAGAGAAAAAAAAACAAACAAGTTTAATCCCTGGTAATTGTTATAGGTTGCAGGTACACAATGCGGAAATGGGGCCTCCCAACACAAGCAGAAGGGTCCCTACCAAGTTCCAAGGCATCCTCAGATCCATCCCCTCCATGAACACTCATTTTTTTCAGGGTTCAAACACAATTTAGTCATGGTTCAACCTTCTACAGGAAGCTACAGGACTTTCTACAGGAAGTTCTGTATTTTTACCAGAAACATCCTGTAGAGCCTTTGGGCAGGCCAGAATCGATTATGGAGAGGGATTTGAAGCTTGAATTCTATTGAGGAGGCATGCAACCACTCTTTTCTTCCATCCTCCACTTGTTTCATCTCCTCTCACCACCATTGCCACCATCTGGTTGAATATACCTGCACCGTCATACCAGAACCCTGTTTTCTCAGATAGAAATTTGTTTTTCAAGTTAAAAAAAAAGCATGCAGAGGCCCGCACACCTTACCTATCAAGGCACCCTCAGGACCTTTCATCTGTGAACGCAACTTTGTTTGTTTCAGCATGTACCCCAGGAGGAGAAACGACTACAGGATGTCTTACAGGAATCCTGTAGCAGTTGATCCGGCTGGAGCACATACCATGGAGACACCAGCAGCTCACATCAAACGAAGCCAGTGCATGCAGCATTCACCACTAGAGAGTCGGGTCTCAAGGTCTTGGAACCAACATCAGCCAATGGAAGAAGAGCACCAACACCTAGCAACCAACTCTCAGGCCCTGTTAGAGTACATGGATCGGCAGGCTCAGGCCATAACACACTTCGAGGATATGAAGCGACTATTGGGGGACAATTGTGTTCATGCTTGCACCTGTAGGTGGGACACATTGTCCCACAACCTCAAAATCAGGGAATACCACACTCCAACTAGAATGAGGGAGGCCTTGGCACAAGTGCCTCCCTACAAAAAGTCTATGCAAAATCTCCAGGCCAGCTGGATAGGGGTCAAGTTAAGTTCCCTTTTGCATTTTGGATTGTTAGAAGGAGGCACAGAAGAAGAAGAGTATAAGTAGTGGGAAGAGGAAACCACAGCAAAATTGAAGAAGAAGACACCCCCAGCCATGCAAGCCAAATCAGGGAAAACTATTTCTACAGGAAGCCAGAAAACTGCTTCTACAGGAAGCCAGAAAATGGCCACTACAGGACTTTCTACAGGAAGTTTGGGGAAAGGGTAGCAGAAGGAGAAATTGGCCGAGATCTTAGCTAGGGAGGCAGCAGCTGTGCTGGCCACCCTAAGCACATCCCCCAAGCAGAAGGAGAAGTGAAAGAAGGAGCTTCCACTATATTTTAAGGCAAGAAAGGGCATGCAGATAAGAACTGGCAGACCCCAAACCACAGTCAAAGAAGCAAATTTTCATTGAGGACACAAAAGCTAAACAAAAGGAGGAGCCTCCTTCAAGTATGTCTATCACCTGTGAATGAGGAAGCCAAAAACCTTCACTGGAAGAGAGAGAATTCAGATAATGGACTCAAAGACAGTTCTACAGGATGTTCAGACAGTTCTACAGGAAGTTGAGAATTCTCTAGGAAAAGAAGCACAGGCAGTGGGAAGAAGCAAAGAGAAAAGCATGGTTTCATGACAGAGAAGGGGACATCACTTCAGAATCTTGGCATGACAGGGAGGCCACCAAGGCCATCAAAGATGAGGAGATAGATTGGTTGCTCAGAGGATGAGCAACACTTTCAGTAGGGGGGTGATGATGAGCCCCAAAAATGGATGATTATTTGGGCTCATTCAACCTCCTAATTCGACTTAATCCACCCGTTCTCATTAGTTTATTGCATGTTTTTTATTATATTTATGCTAATAGAGTGAATTGGGTTAGTCATTATGCCAACAAGTCTAATGTGTGCTTTGTGTAGACTTTTTGGTCAATTGGAGACTAAAATTGAAGGTTTTATGAGCACTGGCAGCGAAATTCGGGAAGAACAAGGAGAGGATTTTGTGGAAGGTGTCCCCCTCATTTATGGGCCCTTACCTCGAATTCTCCACCACAGCTCGAGTTCAGGGCCACCAAATATTAGCACAAGGGCAGCCAAGCAAGTCCAGTAGACTGCTGTTAACTACAAGTTTTGCATCCGAGTCCTTTAAAGTTTAGGAGGACTGTTGGGGTCCTCAATTTGTATAAATAAGAGGGCTTAGGGCCTCATTTCAGTTAGTCATTTTGGTTAGCTAGTAGTTAGTCATTTTGGTTAGTCAGTAGTTAGTCACTTTGTAGGCAGAAGTTAGCTAGTTTGTAGTTCGATTTTAGTCAATAGATTAGCTTTGCATTTCAGCACCTTTTCAAGCTTTCCCCTGTGGACAGTTTTTGATGTAACTCTTATTTTCTTGCTCAATAAAGAAGAATCCATCTTTGCACCAGCTCTAAATCTCTCTTAGGAGGCTGTATCTCTTGGGGTTGGGCCCATCTCAAGTGCCTAGTACCTCCTCTTTTTACTTTCATGTGTCTTTGCTACATTCTTAGAATAAAATCTGCTATTTAGATTTAAATATTGTTTTGCTATTTAGATTTCTTTTGATGATTAAAGTAGTTTTTCATGTTCAGATTTGTTTGATAAGTTAATAACAGGGAATATCTTTGGAAAAAGGCCATCAAGCACCTTGGATCTCACCTCTCCCTCAGTGGAATCATGAGCTGGGACCAAGGCCACCTTGCCGCCACCAAAAACATTGTCTTTACTTCACCATGCAATTAGTAGTGTTGGATTCTTAGTTTTCGAACTTGATATCAGTTTTGATTGCATGCTTCAATTTATGATTTCTTAGTTGCATAGGTATTTCACATATTTCATTTCGAATAAACTTCTGTTCATTTACTTTTGTTGTTAGGTCAGATTAGAGTGAAGTAACTAGGTCATAGGTTTTATAAGTGTTTGTTTGTTTAGTTTGAAAAACCACTTGCAGAGTACCTGTTATCCTTCCTTACCTGCCCATACTCCATCCAACCTACCTGCTTCATCCTCCATTTCAGATCCTTGCCTTACCTTTTCCATGTTCCCTCATGTTGACCTACCTCCCATTTATTGTGTAGCATTGCCTTATCTCTCCTTAAACAAATCCAACCGTCCTTATCACTCCTTAGCTCCATCCACCAAAACCTGGACCTTCTTACACCCCTATTTCACCTCCATACTCATTCCTTCACCTTTTTCCCTCCATCCATGCTCCAAAATCCCATTTCTGAACATCCTATAGAAAAGTTACATAACATCCTGTAGAAATCCTAGAACATTCTGTAGAACCCCTGCAGACTTCCTGTAGAAGCTCATGAAAGCGATTTCTTGAGATCCGATCACTGTGAAACTCTCAGGAAGGGTTATAGGGACCCCTTAGGACCTCTTCTAACCTTCCCAACCTCTTGCAAGAATTTCCTCTCTCCAATCCACCTCTGCACAATCAAAAGCCAGTTAAAAGCACATGCATGGTAAATCTGACAACTTAATCAAAAATACAAAAAGATGTTTTCTTCAGATAGAAGTTGTTTAGACACATGTATTTTACCTTCCTAGAAGTAATGGCATCTCTTTCTGTAGCTTGCATCCTCTTTTTCGCATTAGTAGGACTAGATGGTAGAATTAGGGTTTGCTAGGGTTTGCATTTCCTTTCTACTTTTCGCTTCTTTCTGCAAGTAGATTAGCCTCCTTTGAGTTAGCTTTCATCCATCAATTAAAAAGCTTCTTCTAAGAGCTCATATAAGTTTGCTTAAGATCCTAGCAGACTTGTGCCAGCTGACCAAGTGACAACTGTGGCAAGAGCTAGTACTTGTGCATACAACATCGTCACTTCCAAGTTTGTTACGAACTACCGGGTTGATAAAATTAAAGAATGGAGTCCTGGGAGTTGCAACATTATTGCTGCAATACTGGGGCCCACCAACAAGCTATGAACCCAAGCTCCCGATCAAAGCTCTCAAAGAAGCTCTCAATCTCTGTAGAAGCTGCCATGGGTTTGTCTCTCCCTTTCTTGTTCTTCTTCTCCGGACACACAAAAAAAAAGTGTCCCAACTTTTGGCAATTCCAACATTTGACTTTGGGATAGTCATTCTCCTTGTTTTGTTGCTTGCCTTTATCTTTTCCTTTGCATCCACTGTTGGAAGCTTGCTTCTTTGATTTGCTCTTCTTTCCTCTTGCTAACAATGCCACATTGTCATCCTCCACCACCTGTTTCACCGCCCCAAGATGGTTCTTTCTAATCTCATTCTAAATGCAATTATCCCAAAACCTCCCAATCTGGAAGGTTTTCTCGTGCAACAATGCAATCCACAAAATTCTCCAAAGTCTCGGGAAGACCATTCAAAACAATCATCACCAACTCAATGGGTGCAATGGTCTCCCCTATGGTTGCCAACTCATCTCTTACTGAAGTGATCGTTGTGAGGCACTGTCAGTCTTAGCCATTTTAATGGCCTTCAGTTTCTCTTTTAGGACCATTTTTTTGTTTTCATTTGAGCTCTAGTAAAGACTGGTCAAGGTTGTCCACATCTCATGTGCATAAGTATTTCCTCTCACATGAGGAATGACATGATATTTGATTCCTTCTAGAATCAATCTTTTTGCCTTAGCATTCTTTTTGTTAAACTCTGCCAACTGTAAAAGGTCAGCAGGTACTACTACTAGGTTCTGTGTTGTATTTGCCATAGTGCCCCAGACTTCTGCTTCCTCAAAGATGCTCTGGATTCTCTCCTTCCATGCACTATAGTTCTTCTGCCCATCCAACCTGTCTTTCACTCTCAAACCCAAAGACATGTTTCACTATCCTACCAAATTGAAATTTTCAAATCTGTGGTAAAGGTTTCTGTTTTCTGTGTAAAAATCAACTTGCTATAATTTTCACTTTGTTGTCCCAAGATGCACTTTTCAACCAACCAAGCTCTGATACCATGAAGAAATTTCAGCCCCCACTCTGGTTATCAGTTTTCCTTATCACTCTATGCATTTAGTTTTAAATCCAAGCATGATAAAATTTCTAAAATCTAGAAATGACAATATTTTTCTGAAAACACAAATTTAGAGATTTCACAACTACTGAAATTGCAAAAATAAAACACAGCAAAACTATGACAGCCACACACAAAAAATAACACAGTGATTTTTGGTCAAAGTGACCCTGGAAAAACCCCCTACAAATCTTAAGGAAAATCAGTTTGAGAGTTATTATTTATTTCTGAAAATGCTTTTACAAAGAAACTGAAATACACAGTAAAAATTCTGGCAACCACAAATTACAATTTATCTCGATTTTTGTGCTTGCACTTTGCCTCGAAAATTGTGCCAATCAGAAAATAGCCAAAATAGAAAATTTCCAGCAATAAAACATCATTAAATGCTATATGGCATAGCTCGAAAAACATGCCTAGAACTTGTTGTACAAACTATACATACCATATAGATTTTAGCAGTATGATTGCCTCGAAATTTGTGCCCTTGCTGTTGTCCCTCTTCCTTGATTTATGTGTCTTTCTCCTGTTGTACGATTTCACCTTGAGATGCATGCCAATAAATGTTGCTGCCCAGATTTTCTGAAATGTCTTCTTGCTGCTCTCCTTCACTTCCTCACTGCTCAAAAATTCTCTCCTTGTTCTCTCTTCTCTTTCTCTCAAATGCTTATGAAAGAATGAATTGATCTCTTCCTCTTCTCTTCTCCTTTTAACTCTCTAAATGACCTTTTGGCTTACCCTAAGATCTAATGGCTGAGATTCATTTAGATCTAGGGATGAGAATAAATGTGCATTTAATTCTCACTTTCTATTTTTTAACTCACCCACTTAAATAAAGACCCACTTAGCCTTTTATTTCCATAGTCACTTTTCACTTTCTAATTCTTCATTGACTTTATTAAAGTCACCTTGAAATTAGAATGTAACTTTACCACTTCTAAAGTAACTTTAAAAGAACAGTAAAAATAAATTTGGACACTTTTCCCTAAGCCAAAGATCAAAGCCTTAGGGAACCACTTGTCCTCAGGTACCCAAATTTTAACATTTTTCACTCCCCTCCACACATTACAAGCCCTATTTCATCATTTTCCTTCTCTGGGTCCATAAGGCAGTGACACACCCCCTCCCCTTGTTGACATATATGGGTCGGACTTGTATATGTTGCCCTGGAGGTTGATGCAACTAAAAGAAAGTTAAAAGCATATCATGGACACAAGCAATAAACAAAAGAAAAATAAGATCATAAAATGCAAAAGATGATTGATACATTCGATATAGCACATGGGCAAAAGCCAAACATGAGCTCTACCCCTTATCATTATGGACATCAGCTTTGTCCCTGGGGCCCATAAGTGCCCCTTACATCATTAAAGGAACCCATGCACGTCCAAACTCCTAGTGGGTGATGAACTTCCCCACCTTAAGGGGTTAATAATTGTGTTACATCATTCACAACATGCTTTCATTTACTCGTGCTTCGAGTAGTAATACAAAGAAAAATCAAGAAAAAACAAAAGGAAAATAAGGGGGTGAAAAAAAAAATGTTGGGGTAACTCATGTAAACATGATTGCTCCCTCCCCACTTCTATATGCCCCATATGTGGACTTCCCTCATCATTGCTATCCTTGTACCCAAGGCATTTTGGCCCTAAGACCCCCTTTATCCCCATCCATTCATCATTATTCATATCTCACCTATTAATTGAAGTATGTATTAGGGACATGTCTCTCACTTAGGGGTTGGGAATACCTAATAGGATGTTTTCTAACCTCTCCTACCTATGGAGGTAACACCATTTTGAGATTAAAACCCCAAATTTGGAAGATAAGCCCCATATGAAGTCTGAATTTTCCCTTGACTAACAAAATTGGTTCACCTAGATGCACTAATGAATTATTGTACATAACGGTGAAGATGCAGCACAGGACATATATGTGATTGGCAGGTGGTTTTATAATGGGTTGGGTAACTTAATTGGGGCCTATGTCCACTAGAGGAGCATATGACACCCTTCAGGTGAAACGTTGAGAGCCATGGGATTCTTGTTACTTGCAGAGCATCACCATTCCACTCCATGGGCACCTACAACTCCACAATAGTCTGTGCTTTGCCCCACATTATTCATGAGATGATGCACTTGGACTGGTATGCCACCAGCTAGCTTAGTAGTGCACCTATGGTTTGGCAATTGATATGAGGCCCAAATGAGGTTTGTCTCACCCTTTGAGACGTGGGAGGGCTAGCACCATCTCGGAGCCCTCAACGATGGAGAAAACCTAACCTATTTGATCACTAGGAGACCCATGAGACCCATTTTGTGCCCCAAGCACAAAATTGGGGTCCACATGATGATTTGGATGGATATATAGCGGCCATGTTGGAGCTCTCTTGACTCAATTTGGTACCAAGGGAGCTCAACGCATGCCTCCAAGAGGCCCACATAGTGATGATATCAGCATTTTGACCCTCTTGTGGGTTAATTTTTATGATTTCACATTGGCTATGTGGTTGACTTGTAACTACAATTAGTTTTTGCCCTCCATTTCATAGCTAAGAGGGGCTTTATGCTAAATTAGACTTGATAGAATATGTATAAATAAAAGAGACCTCATTTGTGTCTCTCATCATCATCACACTTTGAATTAGTCTTCTTGAGATAAATTTGCACTTGTTTCCTTTGGCTACTAGAGATTTATGGGCTGCATTTGATATTTGGAAGCTATTTTTGATTGTCTTTGGAGCTACTTCTTTGGATTATGGATGGATATACTACATATTGTCATGTAAGTGCTTATTGTTGAAGATTTTCTATCTTGAAATTGTCTAATGTATGGAATTCTTGCTTCTAGGTCATGCTTTTTTGTGCCCTAATTGTTGAAAATTAATTTTGAAAGGCTATCTAGTTGAGTATTGCATATATTTTTCATTGTACAACATGTAATGAATCTTCCTAGTGGAGGGAATCTTTAACCTCTCCATCAAACTCCATTTTGTTTGGAAGTGGGTAAATGCTAAAAGTTGATACCTAAGGCATCGGTTTTTAACCTCCTTAGAAAGGATCTAGCTTATTTATCACATCCTTGACTCCATATGCCTAAAGGACAAGGCACGAGTCCAAGTCATTGGTGATCAACCCTAAATTTTCTCCATAATTTTCTCTCCTAAAATTGGTCCTTTTAAGGCTAGGGCGAGAATCTAGGTTGTATAGCGAAATTTTAGGGAGGAGGCTTTTTAGTGATTTGAGAGCCTAAACATCAAGCTTAGGGTCTAGGTTACCTATTCTCCAAGTCTTATGGGCTTCCACTCAAATTTCATCCATAAAATCTCTAGCCCTAGGTGTTGCTCCAAGAGGGAAACCCTAGTCTTTTTCCCCTCAATTTGAGGACTTCCTTGAAGGTTGTATGAGCTTGGTATTTGTTGAATTATATCATAAGAAGTCTTTTCTCCTGGCATTGACCTTTTGAATACCTATCACCACCGAAAAATCTCAAAATCCTAGGTCTTGAGCCTCCTTTTCTATAGCTTTTCTTTGAAAGTGTTTTGCTTGTTTGAAGCCTTGAACCATTGTTGAGTCTTTCTCTTCAATGAGCTCTGCTTAATCACTTTGTGACATATACCAAGCATATCTATTTTAAGTAATATCCTTCCTATTGGGACTCCTCCCATTAGTGAAAGTTCGTAAAGAGTAGGGGGTTTTGGTTGAAGTGACATTGGTCCTCTAGCCCATTGTTAGTACATTATCTAGCTTTTGTCTTGTAGGGTTTCTCTCTCCAAGGCCTGCTAGATTTTGTGGTAATAATGCCTTCATCGGAAATAAGAGAAATTAGTCACAAGAAACTTAGCACTGTCATAGTGCTCACTGTGTTGTCATAAGAGACTTAGCGCTATCACAAACAAGGAGCACTCATAGCGTTGTCACAATGTCGCAATCTACTTAGTCCTGTCGTAAGCAATGGAAATTGTTGCTGCAAAATCTAGCAGGCATTTTGTGGGAAACCCTACAAGGTATAAACTAAACATATAAACAACAATGGGATAGTGGCCCACTGTCACCATAGCCAAAACTCCCTACTCAGTGCTGTCGTAAGCAATGGAAATTGTTGCTGCAAAATCTAGCAGGCTTTGGTGTGGGAAACCCTACAAGGTATAAACTAAACATATAAACAACAATGGGGTAGTGGCCCACTGTCACCATAGCCAAAACCCCCTACTCTTTACAGACTTTCACTGAAGGGAGGAGTCTTGATAGGAAAGAGATCACTTATAATAGGTATTCTAGGGTTAAAGTATGAAATGATCTCACTAGGAAGTCTTCGAGAAAGACACAATTTTGGTCCAAGGCTTCACAAGGAAGCAATTCGTTCACTGTGGAAAGATATAGAAATAAGGGCACAAGACCTAGGGTTTGATATATTTGATGAGTTTTGGAGTGACTCAAGGTCAAGACTTGGGAGAAAAGGTTTCTTACAAAGTCTGTTAGCTAAGCCAAGGGTCTTGAAACCTTCAATAAAATCCTTAAGTTGAGGGAAGAAAAATTAGGGTTTCTCTTTTAGGGAAAACACCCAGGGCAAGAGAATTTATGTATGAAATTTGAGTGGATGCCCACCAAATTGATAGGTTTTGTGGAAGACCCTACCCTCTTGATGTTTAGGCTCTTCAATCACCAAAATACCTACTCCCTAGAATTTTGCACCAAGCCCTAGCTTTCTAACCGAGCCTTGAAAGGACCCAAATTAAGCAGGAGAAAAGATGGATAAAGATGAGATAAATCACCAAGAAGTTGGACTAATGCCTTGTTCCTTGGGAGATGGAGTCTAGGATGATTTAGATTAGCTAAACTTGTTTTCAAGGAGGCCAAAATTTGATGCCCTAGCAAGCAAATTTCAAGCATTTACCCACTCTATGAAAATTGATTTTTATGGGAGAGCTACAATGAGTTCACCACTAGGACTATTCATCACATGTTAAACATGAGTAATGTGTACGATATTCATCTAGATAACAATTAAATTAATCTTCAACACATTAGGGCACAATTTTACCATGACCTAGACTCAATAATTCCATACATTAGACGTAGAAAGTAAATATTCAACAATAAAGAGCACTTACAAGACAACATGCAAGAATTCCTTCTATTTTCCAAAGAATAGCTCCAAGAAATATCCAAGAATAAGCTCCAAATGTCAAAATGTATCCAATAAATTCAAATCTTCTGCAAGAGAACAAGTGTGAATCTTCTAGATATGTTAGATTCCTCAATGAGACTAAATTTCCAAGAGTGATGATGATGAGAGATCAAAAGAAACAATATCTAATATATATGTGACTAACTAAGACATATTTTAGCCTATAAGCTCCTCAAACAATAAAGTAATGGGCAATCACTAATCATGGTCACAAGCTTGTTGGAAATACTGAGAGGGAGATGAATCAATATTTCTTTTCAATTGTTAACTAGTTAGATTCTACACAATTTAAAAACAGAGAAATGAATATTTTTATTATTGAAATAAGAAGGACAAATGATCCTTTTACAAATGAAGGTGTACAATGATTGCCTAGCACCATCTTGGACTTAATGAGGCTCCGACCTCTAGGGCTTCAACCCTATCTTCACCAAGGCTCCAACCTTGAGTTTAGGGGCACTTACCCCAAGGACACCAATCCTTTTTTGCTGCTTCACTGGACTTATTTGATCAAATACTACATTTCACCAATCTGCACTATTCTGCACCATCACACTTCTTCATTAATTCTGCACCAAGACTTCTGTATAAAAACTTTACTATAGCATCAAGAATTCTTGCACCATGCCAACTGTATCAAGATATTTACACCATACTACACCAAATGTCTGTCTTCACACTTCCCAAGAAGAGTTAGCACCACACTGCACCAAGTCTACACCAGCGGTCTGTCTTCACACTTCCCAAGAAGATTTAGCACCACACTACACCAAGTCTATACCAACTATTCAAAGAAGATCACATTGAAATTTTTGAAGTTTATCATTGTTCTTGAGATTATAGCACCGTAGTACTGAGGAGGCTTTGTTCTAAACCACAGAGATGTCTGAGGTGCTCCTGTTCTAGTCCATAAGCTACAAAACAGTCTTCAAACAACACCCTGAGACAATCTGCAACCCAATATTCAAAAAAATATCCTAAGGAAACTCCAAAGGTGATAGAGATCCTAAGTAATCTTCAGAAGGTCCGAGCTACACAATCCATGACATAATATTCCACATTTCTGAGGCTAATTCGAGGGTTAATACTTCAAAACAGTCAACACCATGTGACCCTGTTCAACAGTTCTAGGTTTGTTTATTGCACAGTTCAGTATTAATTTTTGAGAGCCCTTATCCATAGTACCAAGAACAGAGATATGTTACTAGGTTCGAAGGTGGTTACTATTCTAATGCAGTCTGCCCAGTCGGAGAGAGAAAGCCATCCTTAGTCTAAAAGGGCACCACAGAAAGAAAAATAGTCAACAAATGAATCTGGAATGGGAGCCTTAACTGTCCACAGAGTTTGTATTTTCCTCAGAAATATTGTGCAATATACAGGGGTGCTTACATTAGTTATTTAGTTCACGAGGTGTGAACTTTCCTATCACTTTCTTCCTTGAATAAATTTGCAAATCTACTTGTTTTTTGTGCTTGAGGAGGAGGTTGGAGCCTATATTAATAGGCTATTCTACCCATAAACCTGAACGAACATGTCTTTTAGTGCAAGCCAACATACATAAGTTTGTGTAGGTCAGCTCCATGAACAGAGGTATAATTTAACTTGTAAAATCAATTTCTCTCTCGTTATTTGGAATTTCGGGACACATTATAGCTCATTAGAAAGGTAAAATTATTCTCTTCAAGATGTTCTAGGTCTCATGATGACATTCTTCTTCTATGATGAAGAAAAATATTATTTGATGTGACTGATCATTCATTATTGCAGAAATGGAGGCAGGGCAAAGTGTCTTTGGGTGTTGGGCTTCTTCATCGTTTGGTTTCTTCATTGATTGCCACCATGTCCCTGCCTTCTTCAATATATTGACATCAATGACAACTATATTAACAATCTCCCCCTTTGGCATTGGATGGAAATATTTTTCTTCTCTCCCCCTTTGACATCAATGGCAAAGGAGTGCATAAGGAATCCCCCTGTCGAACTACTCCCCCTGTCGTGTGGCATCTTAAGAATCAACTTAGTATGATGCTAGAGCAATAACCCCCATCTTTTGGTGAAGATGTTCAAATGCTTCTCGAGGAAGAGGTTTGGTGAAAATATCTGCAATTTTCTCCTTAGTATTGATATACTCCAACTTGATGTTTTGTTCAGCCACCTATTCACGGAGAAAATGATATATGATTGGTATATGTTTGGTCTTTGAGTGCATCACTGGATTTTTGCTAAGACTGATAATACTTGTGTTGTCACAATAGATGGTGATTGGATGTTTAGTTTCTATGTTGACATCCTTCAAAGCTTCCTTCATCCATAGTATCTGTGTACAACAATCTGCAACAACTATATATTCGGCTTCAGCTATGGAAAGAGATATTGATGATTTTTTTTGTTGAGCAAAGATACTAAACAATCTCCCATGAAGAATGCATTTACATTGGTACTTTTTCAATCATCCACACTTCCAGCACAATCAACATCAGTGTAAGTTGTCGCTGTAAGATTTGTGCTTTTGGGATACCAAAGAACAAAGTCAGGAATTCCTTTCAAGTATCTGAGATTTCTTTTTACAGCCAACAAATGGGATTGCTTAGGAGCTGACTGAAATCTTCCTACCATTCCTATTGCTTGCATAACGTCGGGTCTTGTAGCAGTTAATTATAGGAGAGCTCCAATTATTGACCTGTAAAGAGTTGCATCTACCGAGGGGGATTCATCATCTTTGCTCAATTTGCAATTTGTGGTCATTGGTGTGCTCATAGGTGCATAGTCTTCCATCCGATATCTTTTAAGCATGTCTTTAAGATATTTTTCTTGAGATATGAACATGCCTGTTATGGTTTGAGATACTTGTAGTCCAAGGAAGTAAGATAATTCACCCATCATTGACATTTCAAACTCTTTTGACATATTTTGAGCAAACTCATGGTTCATCTCATCATTATTGCTAGCTAAAATCAGATCATCATCATAGACAAGAGTGACTAGTAACTTATCATCGTCCATATTCATGTAGAGATTACTTCCTACCAACCCCTTTTTGAAGCCTTGTTGTTGTAGATAGTGATCCAATCTTGTGTACCAAGCTCTAGGAGCTTGTTTCAACCCATATAAGGCCTTTTTCAACTTACAAACAAAGTCTTTTCCTTCTGCTAAATCAAACCCTTCTGGTTGCTCCATGTAGAATTCTTCCTTGAGTTTCCCATTCAGAAATGTTGATTTTATGTCCATTTGATAGACTTTGAATCCTTTTGAGCAATAAAATGCAAGAACGTCCTTATAGCTTCCATACGAGCTACCAGTGAAAAGGTTTCTTCAAATCCGATTCCTTCAGTTTGTGAATAACCTTTACAAACAAGCCTTGCATTATTTTTGATGATTTGTCCATCTTCATTCATTTTGTTTTTGAACACCCACTTGGTTCCAATTATATTTTTATCCTTTGGACGAGGTACTAGCTCCCATGTCTCATTCTTCTTGATTTGAGACATTTCTTCTTCCATGGCTTCCACCCAATGAGGATCCTTGCTTGAGTAAAAGTTTCTAGTTCTATCATAAATAGGAGAGCAACATCATTTTTCCTTAATGTACTTGTCATCCTTCTTCAGGTTTGTATCCCCTCATCTACATTTCCAATAATTTTCTCTTCTAGGTGATTTTTTTGGAGGAATTTCACCTTTGAAGGAGTTTGAGACGGTTCTTTTTCCTTTGGTTTTTCTTGATCTTTTTCCTCTTTTTTAGGTTCTTCTTCATTTTCTTCAATGAGGGGTTCAACTTCATGATCTTAAATTTCCTTTTTTGGAAGGGCTTCATTAATCTTCACGTCAATGCTTTCCACTATTTTCCGTAGTTGATTATTGTAGCATTTGTAAGCTTTGCTCCTAGCAGAATATCCAAGGAATATTCCTTTGTTAACTCAAGAATCAAATTTTCCTAGTGAGTCATTATTGATTTTTATGAAGCATTTGCTTCCAAAAATCTTGAAGTATTTTACTAAAGCAGGTCTTCCTTTCCATAATTCATAAGGATTCTTCTCATTATTTGGTCTTAGTTGAGTTCGAATCAAGGTATAAACTATATTCCCGACTGCTTCTCTCCAAAATTTTGGCTGCAAGTCAGCTGTTATTAACATTGTTCTTGCCATTTCTTGAACAGTTCGGTTTCTTCTATCAACTACCCCATTTTGCTTGTGTTTTCTAGCAGCAGTGAGTTCTCTTTCAATTCCATGTACTTTACAGAATTCATCAAATTCTTTTGATGTGAATTCTCCCCCTCTATCCATTCTAAGACATTTAATCTTTAGAATCCTTTTCATTTTCTACAAGAGCATTAAGATTAAAACATTCAAATGGTTCATATTTATATTTTATGAAATATACCCACATCATTCTAGTATAGTCATCAACAAGTAAAGCAAAGTGCCTTTCTCCTTGGAGCGCCAGAGTTCTAGTTGGTCCACATAAATCAGCATGAATGATCTCCAAAGGTTTTGATGTAGAGAACTCCTTGGTCTTATGGCTGGTTCTAGTTTGCTTTCCATGTTGACATGGACCACATACAACTTTATTTGGCTTGAATAACTTTGGAATGTCTCACACTGCATTCATCTTGCTGATATTGATCAAGTTATCAAAACTTGTATGTCCTAGTCGCTTGTGCCACAACCAAATTTCATCTGTTTGACTTAGGTAACATTTATCTTCTTGAATTTTGTTCAGAATGTAGATTTTATTTTATGTTCTAACTCCTTTCGCCACAAGTTCTCCTGAGGAAGAGTTCCTCATTTCACAATCTTTAGTGCTAATGACAACATTATGTCCTTGATCACAGATTTGGCTAACACTCAAGAGATTTTGTTTGACCCCATCTACCAACAGAGCATTTTGAGCCTTTCCTTTTCCAAGAAAAGAGTGCCAATTAGGCCTCTTACTCAAGCAAAGGAAGAGACAACTCAAGCGAAGGAAAGACAACAAACAAAGCATCAATTCTTGAAGGTATCCCCTCAGACATGCAAAGTATAAGGGCCATACTACTATTGTCCTAGATCTGCTACTGCAACTAAGAAAAGAGCTCAGTTGGGTTAAGAATAAGGTGCTCTTCCTAATTAAGAAACTCTACATCTCAAATGAAGGAAGAAAAGCATAATGTCTCTTCTAGGGCATCCATAACTAGGGTTGCTGTAGTAAATCTATTAGTTGCCGGAAGAAGGACAAAGAAGGAGGAGGAAGTGCTTGAAGAGGAAGTGATCTCGGATCAAAGGGAAAGGCTTGACTTATGCTTGGAGGATCTTCTTGTCAAGGGTCTAGGGTTTGGCATTTGTCAATTGCTTCAATAAGAGAAATTTGCAGAAGGGTTTTCCTCTCTAGGAGAGAGAGGTTTTTCCCTGGCTGAGAGCCAATATCTTATGTTCTTGTCCCTTTTGTTTTTGTAATTGTTTGATGAAGTAAGAGAACATACACTTCTAATAATAAGGGAAGATTGTGCTAATAATAAAAATAAAAATCTCTTCACAAATAGCTATCATCGTTAAGAAGAATCTCACTATAACCTAGATGCCCTAGATTCTTCAACATGGTATCAGAGCTAAGGTGACACATCAAGGAAGGGCATCTCAAGAGCACATACAAGATTGAACCATAAAGATCAAGAAGCAAGGACACACAAAGGTTGAAGCATCAGATCTACAAGCTAGGGTTCCAGATCCATCAAAGACAAGGAGGACTATCATCTCCTCTCCTAGATCCTTCAAGAAGGACTACCATCCTGGGAACACTGAAAGAAGAAAGACTTCCATCCGTTCATCCAAGAAAAGTCTCCATCAAAGACTCTTCATATTCAAAAGGAAAAGCACTCTAGATCACACCTCATCATTTAAGATCTCCAGATCTACACATTGAGAAGTTTTCATCAACAAGCAAATCTCTCACAAGGCACCTTGAAGGAAGCATCATGAAGAACTCCAAGATCCAAGAAGTCAAATCATCAAATCTTCAAGGAAGCAGCAAGATCTTTTCATCACCAACACTCTCAAGTACGTATGTTATGTCCTCTTCTGATCATATCAAAATGTCTTTTTGCAAGGAAAGCAACAAATTGGTTGGGACTACTAATTTCCTTGCATGGAAAAAGAGGGTTGATCTACTTCTCAAAGAAAAAAGTTATGGACTACATCAAAGGAAATGTCACTGTTCCTACAAAGGAACAAACTCAAGCCCTAGCAAAGTATAACAAGGATGAAACAAAGGCTCAAAGGTTTCTTGATAGATTCCATTAAGGACCCTCTAATTCCTTATGTTTCCAAACTTGAAACATCTAAAGAAATCTATGATAAGCTGGTGGAGCTATTCTCAGTCAGTATAGCTGGAGAAGTGATATCATTGCGTAATGAATTATATAAAATGAAGATGTCCAAAGAAGAAGGAATAGCTCCTTACTTCATGAAGATCTCTAAGATGAGATAACAACTACAAGAACTAGTAGAAGTTATGTCAGACAAAGAGATGACAACTGTAGTACTCAATGTGTTACCTGAGGAATGGGGCAACTTCACATCAAGTATATATGCCAAGAAGGAAGCTACCTCGCTGATTGAACTTTGGTCTCTATGCAAAATTGAAGAGACTAGACTCAAAGCCAAAGAAGATGTGGGAACGGAGGAGCAAGCATTTGCTACTATGGCCAAAAGAAAAGGGAAATTTGGCAAGAAGAAAGGGTAAAAGAGATATTTCCAAAGTCCAATGCTTTGGCTGCCAAGAATATGGACACTATAAAAGGGATTCTCTTAAGTTCAAGAAGGACCAGTGAAGCATGACCCGCATAATACCCGCGAGTATCCGCGGGTTTACATGGGTCCTATACCGGGCTGGGTCACCCGCATATAACCCGTGGTTAAGACCCTTACCCGACAGGTTTATCATTAAACTCGTCTACCCATATAAGACCCACGGGTAGCCTATAAAATCCGTATCGGACCCGTATAGGTCTTGTCGAGCCTCAAAAGGCACAAAATCTTTAGATTTTTGATTTTAAAAATATATATATATATATACTTAGTTTTGGAAGAAAGAATGGAGTGGGTCAAAAGTTTAGAAAGCTTATGAACATGAAAAAACTTAAATATTAATTTCGAAAATTCTTATAATCATTTAAAATAGTCATTTATTCTTACTATGGTAAATGTCCTAGAGTTTCATCATTTTCTCTTGCATGTCATAGAGATATGCTTTACAGATGAGGCCCCATGCCTAAAACATAAATGACATCAAATTATAATCTTAAGGGATTGAACTATGCCATCTCCTCAGCAAGAGTTTCCCACTAGTGCCAACTCTCTATGTTATTGAAACACAGACCCTCTCAGCTATTTGCTTCAGACAAAGGCTGGTATTGAGGCTAGGAGGAGAATTCCACTTCAAGGCCAGAATAGACACCTCATTAATGGATATTTTGCAGACACTTATTTCCTCAACATTTGTGGAGACTTGGCATCATATATAACAAAACTAGAGCATGTTGGCTCCTCTTGCATAGAGTCAGTCTCTAATCATTTATCATTTATGACATATTTATTTGAATTTTGAACTCGTTAACATTTTTTATTTTAATTATGGAATCATGAGTCCTTTTCTTATTTAGTATCTAAATGTTTTGCTTACAAAAATCGAATACATTATGTTGTACCTTTATAGATATGAGATGATGTTATGAATTATTGCGGATATATTGTGGCTTTTATAACTTATAAGGATTGGAATTGTCATCAGTTTCTTTTTTGTGCTTAAAATTTACCATATTTTAAATTTTTTTTTGTATTTTGACGAGTCTTATACAAGTCTTATAAGGGTCGTTCCCAAGTCTTATACGAGTCGACGAGTCAGTGCCGTGATGAGTCTTATATGAGTACGAGTCGTGCAACATTGAGAAGGACAACAATAAAAGAAAATGAGAAGAAGCCCACATTAC
Source organism: Pinus taeda (assembly GCA_000404065.3). Classification (NCBI taxonomy): domain Eukaryota; kingdom Viridiplantae; phylum Streptophyta; class Pinopsida; order Pinales; family Pinaceae; genus Pinus; species Pinus taeda. Next base: position 3,195 of record APFE031049672.1, on the reverse strand, counting down.
CCAAGAAGTGAAAGTAGAAGAGAAGAAGCAGAAGAAGGAAGACCCTCCAACTCTCTTCTATGACTGAGATCAACTTATTCACATAAGTTCTCTTTAAAGTTTTGGGTATTATAGGAACATGTAGCAACAGGATAGAATGCATGATTTATGAGAATGGAATCTTCAGGAATATAGGAGCATTGTGTATAGATAGCTTAGATAAAGATATTCATATAGAGAAGATGTAGCCATTGAATGACCTCATCAATGCATAAAGGAATGATCATGACTAGGAAGAATCATCTTAGAAAGACATTATCATCAGTAGAAAGGAGCATTTGCAGGACGAGGATTATAAGGATCCTCTGGTGGAATCTTCAATAGAAGGTTCATGATTTTAAAAAAAGGTAGATGTCTCAATGGGAATTCCACTTATGGGGATTCAAGAAAGGATGACATGTAGGCAAGGAAGATGTAGCAAAGCAAATCAGATTGAGGTAATCTCAATCAAGGAAGCTGTCAAAGGAAGCTGAAATGATCAAGGAAAGAAATAAAATGAGGTATGTCTGCATATATGTTTTCGGTTAAAGTCATGTCATCATTTGTGTTAATGAGAATGGGGAATTTCTCTGGTAGCATGGTCAAGAATAGGGTAGATCTCTTTCATTAAGAATATGCATGAAGGTATGGTTCACACACTAATAAAGGTCAACATGAGAAATATCCTCATATGAAGTATGAGATGGTTAACAAGAGAACCTATAAAGAATCATTTAAGATAAAGAGATTAAGGATAAAAGGACACCATGCACACTAGGAATCAACATCCAACAGATGTGTTGAGACATCTTCTAGAAGAAGGCGCGAGAATTCTCACAAAGGAAGAAAAATATCAAAGGACCCTTGGCACTTGGAAAGGCCTTGGAGATATGAACATGCAGGATGTTGATGATTCAAGCCAACAAGATGTCATGATGAAGAGCCATCTCATGAGGTACTATTTGATTTAATGGTGTTTTTCATTTCTTGAATAATATCTGGATGAGTTCATGCAGGGCTACTAGAACAAGGGTTGTAAATGCAAGTGCAACTAACATCCATTTGGTGGATGGAAGTAACTGAAAGAAACATGATGAGAAAGAAGTAGCCATATGATGAAGGTTCTAGATATGTATCAAGAAGGTGACTTTCCATGAAGAAAGGAATGACATGACGAACTAAGAAGGAAAGTGATCGATTGTCGATATCCTACAAGGAAGAAGCTTGACCAAATTTCATGACATGAAGGAAAGAAATTAATCAAGCAGCTGAAGTGTGAAAATTTTTTAATCTAACACATCAGAAACCCCTATTGCAATATCTGGTTTACTATCTCCTACTTGTTCTTTACATTAACAAGTTATTTAATAACATAAACATCGAAGTAAACACAATTGCAGCCTTCACAAATATACAGATCAACAACTGAAATAAATTGAGACAACACAAGGGACATCGTTATTTTTGGACAATCTTCCCTAGAAAAATGCAATTCGGGAAAACCGGTGCAGCATATATGAGGTTTTTATTAGTAAGCAGATTTTTGAATACAACTAGGGTGCCAGAATTGGCTCACCCTTCAGAGAATATCCTCAGCAGTAGTACCTCTATCCAGAGACAGATATTCTAGAAAATCAGTAACCAGATGAACAATCCCATAGTGACTATGACTATTCCTTGTGTTGGACAATGAAAGCTGCTCCAAGCACTCCTCTTGAACTGCATCACCCTTCAAAAACTGCTCAACCCTTCCTCGGCTCTATGTCAACTAATCAACTCCCAGTCTGCCCCATAGACTCTCTCGGTGCTGCCTCTGAAGCCCTCTTCAACTTCTACATCAGCCTCTTTGGCTTCTACGTTAGCCTCTATGGCTCTTTGCGTCCTCTACGCTGGCCTCCTTAGCCTTTGCACCAGCCCTCCTAGGCTTTACGCTACCTCTTTTGACACTTTGTTGCCTCTCTGATATGTATTCTTCAGCCTTGGACCGAAATCCCTTGCTGAACTGCCCCTCACTGCAACTAATCTCTAATTCAATTTCCTCAGCAAACCCAACCCCAAAAAATCCAATTCTTGATCTCTCTTGGTGTATTTCCAATTGACCCTCAAACCTCCTCTTATACTTTTCCTGTTGACGAATCAACGACTGAGATTAAGTCCCTAATTAGCAGTTAATATTAGAACTAGCTTGATCCTCGTCACTTAGAACTTTCTCACCCATATTTTATTAATACACATTAATATTTTTATTTTCCTAAGTTTAGACTTAGGAACCCATTAAAAATATTAATTATTTTAATAACTCCTCATCCAGGTGGAATTTCTCTAAACGATTTTTGGGTTGGAGATCTCATGTGCCTTAGCCTCTCCACTAATTTTCAAGGCTAGAGCACTTCTGATGCTACCCAAAATCAACAAAGGAGAGTCCCTAGTTGAGAGGGATCTCTGAAAAGTCCCTAATTAGGAAGGAGCCTAGGTAAGTCCCTGGTCAGAGGGAGCTTGGGTACATTCCTTTACAGGAATGGGCATATCTTCCCTAGTTGAGAGGGAGAGATAGACACAACATTCTTTTCTTCACTTGGGAAGAAAGAATGGAGGATTGGGTCATCATCTGGCATTTGATGTTCTTTGAGGATATGTGTGTAGGTTTTAACCCCGTACAGAAATTACCTTCATATGAATTCTAAATCACAGGAAAAATAAAAATGCGAGAGCATGACACATAAAACACATATACACAGAGATTTCCCACTGGATTTCAAAACCGAGACTACCAGCTTGATTTTTCATTATGTTCCTTTCAATCTAACAATACATATTTATACATGCTGAAGCATCCAATACCATGGGCCGAAAACCATCGCGTCCAAAACCATGGACCGAAAACCATCACGTCCAAAAAACATGTGCGAAAATCATGCACAAAACCATAGGTGGGTCCGCCCAACCTAACATAGGGTCCAAAACCAAAATTTTCCGGGGCGCTGCCCCAGACCCCATAAACTGGGGACAGGTACCCCTCAAACCCCCTGTTAACTATGTGGAAAGAATATAACACCACCCAACAATCTCCCACTTGTTGTTTTCTTTCCACAGGGGGCCACAGGAGAGCTTAGTCATTTTTCCAGCCCTGAAACACCCATTGTTTCTCTACACCAAGAGAACTTCTCAGAGCTAACA